>JAOPHQ010004855.1:0-256012 GCA_030340625.1 Merluccius polli
AAATATGAACAACATTGTTTCCATTTGTTTTTGACAAACGTCAAGCTCTATTGCAATTGCTTGCTTGTAAATAAAAATGTGTGCAGTTATATGGTGTATAAATAAAATTAACAACATGTTTAATGTCTCCATTCTGGTTGTTCCGACAACATCCAGAACCGCTTGTCCATGCCGTTAATAGGCAGCCCGCTTCGTGCGTGTGCTTTAAAAATTATATATTTTTAAGGCTCATTATTACGGTTTTGTATCTGTAAAGTAGCACAATGTTAACAGTGTTTCGTTTATAACACTCTCCCTCACCCTGGAACTCAAACCATTTTCTGATGCCCCCAAAAAATACATTTTTGGGGGGCATCATTATTATTTGAGTTTAATTTGTTAGAAATGCCATAGCTGTCCATCAGCTATGAGCGGTGTGAAAATATTTTATATAGGAGTATTTTTTTAAATCTGGATTTTAATATTGTTGAGTCCAATAGTGAGAGAAAGAGAGGGAGAGAGGGAGAGAGCAAGCGGGAGAGAGAGAGTAAGGAGGAGAGTGTGTGTGTGTGTGTGTGTGTGTGTGTGTGTGTGTTGTTCCATCTCTCCCTGCTCGACCAAACACATCGGCATCCTTTAGAACAGCCATTGTTCATACGTGTGTGGTTATATGTGTTGGTCAGCTATAAGGTCTCACACACGCACACATACACACACACACGCACACACACATTACCACATCTTGTGACACAGAAAGGACAGAATAAGAATGGGGAGATGAAAAACAAGTCTATGTGCCCGTGTGTGTGTGTGTGTGTGTGTGTGTGTGTGTGTGTGTGTGTGTGTGTGTGTGTGTGTGTGTGTGTGTGCATGCGTGCATGAGAAAATGCCCCCATTCATTGTAGTCCTCTGGGAACCACAGGCTGGAATGGGCTTCACCAGCACCAACACACACAAAGATCTCCTTTTACTGCGGGATGAGGTGGTGGAGGTGGTGTGTGTGGGGAAGGGGGGGTTGAATGGACCGGCAGGGGTGGATGGGAGGGGGTGTTGGACAAGTGAAGTGAGGACTGGAGGCGGGGTAGAGGGAGGGGGAAGGTGGATCGTCTCGGCCCCTAAGAAAACACAGGGCCCCTTCCTCTCAACTGCCCAACTAGATACACACACACACACATCTCGATACACACACAGACACACACACACAAACACACACTCTCGCAGTCCCTCACAGAACTAAACGTCTTTACAGACAAGGGGACCATTAATAGTGTGCGTGCATACGTGCATGAGAGGGGGGGACAGGCACAGGGAGTATCCTGTCAGTAACTTAGAACAACATTGGAGTTAAGACACCTAGGAAGGCGAAGAGTTGGACAGCTGGACAGAGATGGACGTATACCTTCACTTACACGTCGTAGAGGATGCTGAACTTATTCCCTAATGCCCCAACTAGTGAGACAGACAGCCAGACGGACAACAAACTGTTGCCACAGCAGCGGGGGCCCTGGATAATAAGTAACAGCTATACATGTAGGTGTTTGTCTCGAGACCCAAAGAGCTGCTGTCAGTTTGTTTTTGTGATGTGAAGACGTGTTATTTCCACACGCCATAGTGCCTTGCTCTGCCACAACCTTGCTCCTGTAGGATTCAAACATAACAGAACCCTCGGCCCAGATAAGAGTTCCCTTCAGGTCCAAATGGGTTCAGCCAGGATACAAACATATTCAACTGATCCTGTTTTCTATTGTTAGTTGTCATTCTAATTTGATTACATGGACAAGCTAGCAGCGCTTTGTCCCGTTTCAATTTCTACAGTTTTTAAAGGGGTTTGGTGCACTGCAAGGAGCTATTATGAAACGTAACCTTGTTCTCTGTGGCTGCCATGTCTTATTGACTTCAGCGGCTGTCTGTGTCTTTCCAACTCATTGTCCCTGAGCACTAGGTGCTAATGTAGCGTGTGCCTACTCGCCCACTGTTTGTAACTTCTATTAGATCTTTGTATAGGAATGTATAGGTGTGTGTGTGTGTGTGTGTGTGTGTGTGTGTGTGTGTGTGTGTGTTTGAGTGTGCATATGTGTTTGCGTGTGCATGTGTGTGTGTGATTGCGTCACCTTTCACAGACAAAACTAAGTGAAAACTTTTTAATTGTATTCAATGTTGCTATTTCATCTAAAAAACAACAAACTGGACGATAGCTAGTGCGGCTGCAGTTACCTAACTATTGCGTCGCAGGCAGACCCCAAATAACAGCACAGGGCCAAGCGATAGACATAGATGCGGAAACAACAGCTTGGAACAACAACTCTGAAATGAGATGGAGAGAGGGAGGGAGAGAGACAGACAGAGACACAGAGACAGAGAGAGAGAGCTCTAAGTGAGGAACAGAGAGAGGGAGGAGGCTTGCGGCTTTGCAGTCATTAATTAGCCCGTTAGCTAGCGCCCGGGCGGTGTGGTTGGGGCCTCAGCCTTTGTGGGCCCCCAGAGGAAATGGGCCACATATGAGAGCCATTATAGGAGGGGACTTAACAAAGACACATGCCTGTTAGCCCATGGCCTGGGCTCTGCTGTTTCTCAGGTCTCTACTGGGTTCAACTGCTGTCTACTGAGCTCTACTGTTCTACTTCTACTGGTGTCTACTGGTCTCTACCGGTGTTTACTGGGTTCTACTGGTCTTCATCTACTGGGTTCTACTGGTCTCTACTGGTCTTTACTGTGTTCTACTGGTCTCTACTGGGTTCTACTGGTCTCTATTGGGTTCTACTGATCATCTTCAACTGGGTTATACTGGTCTCTACTGGGTTTTACTGGTCTCTATTGGGTTCTACTGGTCGACTTCCACTGTGTTTCCTGGTCTCTATTGGGTTCTACTGGTCTCTAATGGGTTCTACTGGTCTCTACTGGACTGTACTAGGATCTACTATTATAGAGGGAGGGGGGGGGTATTAAAGTGATTAAGGAGTTTAACTCCAAGCCCCAATGCCTAACCTGTAGGCGTCCAAGAGCAAGATGCTTAACTGATATTACTGTAATATTGCCAAAAATTGTACTGGGCTCTACTGGCTGAGGGCATACAAAATACGCAACGTGTGTCTGTGTGTAGCGGGGCAATTAATTATCTAGAAGTGTGATGACTATGTGTGTATTTTATTGTGTATGTTTCAGTGTGGGTGTGATTGCACATATTTGTATTCATATTTGAGTGTTTTTTGTTGTTGAGTGTTAAATTAGCATAGTTTTTAGTTGTGTTTGCCTTATGCATGTCTTAATGGTGTCAATGGTCAATGTGTGTGTATGTGTGTGTGTGCATATGTGTGCGCGCGTGTGTGCACGTGTGTGTGTGTGTGTGTGTGTGTGTTTGTGCGTAACCATATCTATCAGAGAGGGGCCTTCGGAAGCATTCCTTTAACCCCTGGTCGCCCCCCTGCTGGCACTCAGCACCACTTAAAACCACATGACAGGAAACCTGGGTCACTTTGAACTAGGCTCTCACCCGCCATGCCGACCAACACCTTATGCACACACAACAACACACATACACACACATACAGCCTCCACGGGCGGCACGAGAAGAAACCAGCAGTACAAGCAGAAAAACAGTGTATTGTGCAACAGCCACCCTGGGCTTAGATATCGTATGTTCTTGTTATTCAGAAATCTATTTTCTGTTTTCAAAATGCAAGAAAAAAAACATCTGATATTCATTTTGTCTAAAATGATTGTGATGTTTTTATTTATTTATTTATTTTTACATATTTTCAATATTATATTGTATTTTATTGTAATTGTGAGTGTAACTACTATAAGATGAGATAAGACGTACTTTCTTAATTCCTGCCTGGAAAAGTTGTATTGTATTGCATCGTAATGATGTGTTTACTAACCATCCATTTATTTATTTATTGTTTAGCAGAGAAAACCTAGCGTTCCAGATCGGAAACCACACGATCATGTGAAAAGCCTTTCTTTTCTTTTTTTACGACAACGACAGCAGGTCTTTAATGTTCCAGTCCAAACGGTAGCGTTGGCTCGGCTGCTCTGAGTGTGGGTCTGAGAGGAGAGTCTGGATCTGATAAGTGGAACCAGACCCGCTAGACGCTCGCCAGTGTTGTTAAGGCCGGCCGGCGCACATCCGACCCAGCATAAACAGGCCCGGACCCGGCTGACTGACCCCCTGGAGCGTAGCCCCGGCAACCCTCAGACACTAAGTACGCTTGAGACACTCGTCCACATGTTGGACTCCAACTGCAGGCATTTCTCAAACAGCCTTATCGGTCTTATCTTTCTAGGACAGGACAGTGTTAGTGGTTCAGATGTTTGACTTCCAGACAAAAGTCTCTGGGTTTGTAGCCCAAATGTCTGCAGTCTACCTGGCAGCAATCTGGAGCAAAATGCTTTAACCTGCTCCTTAATGACATGTCATGTAAATGCATGTGTCTGATAAATGACTGAATAGTAAACAGTAAATAAATGTAACAAACTAGGGGACCCGAGCCTTCACCCTGACCATGGTGAAATATTTCATAATAAAGAATACAAAACAAACTGTTCTATAACAGAGTTGCAATTCATTTTCTGCAACACCTCATACAATGACTATGTTTAAATTGCCAAAACTTTGCCCAATGCGATGCTGTGCTCCTGTACATGCTGCACTACAAGAGGCCATTAAAGGGACTCTATTTTGATTACTGTGTAATAACTGACAGCTGTGAAACCTGAGCCAGTAGCAGGTTGTACACGATAAGCCAGGGCAGCCACCGTTAGCAGCCACATGCTAAGACCTTCATCTTCCCAACCCAACGTGACACGCTAGGTATCCAGGCCTCACAGCATGCAGGAGGATCTAAGCAGAGAAACTTTTTTAGAGGGGCCAGGCCTCCCCTGGGGCCTCGGGCCACTAATGAAGTCGGGGCCCAGCTTTATTAAGAGAGTGCGGGGGTGAGGCGGGGGTGAGGCCTTGTAAACAGAGCTGGAATAAAACAAGAACCGCAGGCACTTGCTAAGCAGCCAGGGTCAGGGCACAGTCCTTTACATACTGCACACTGAGTACTGTAACTGCATATAGAAACTGCAGAGTTCTGTTACTGAATTAAAACAGACTACAGAGTAGGGCTGCAAAATATTGGAAAAAATGACATTGTGATACTTTTGTTCATTGCAATACATATTGCAATATGAAAAAATAAAGAAAAACATTTTCCTCCAGAAAAAAATTAGGCTATATAGCATTTTAAAAAATCTCTGTGATCGAGTGTGATTATAATGAAAAACTACTGTAGTAAAACAAATCGACACACATCAACACATGCTGCCTATTTTATCTTTATAGTTCCTGACGTGTGAAAAATTGAAATGATTTTACATGAACTAATAAACATGGCTTTGCGTGACTCACAGAGGGGAAGCCTGGAAATTTTCCTACACAACAGCAGACGCTGCCGCATTTGCAGGCTTCGACTCGACAAACATTTCACATTCCGTATTTGCGATGTCTGTGTAGCTCGCTATGTTTTTTGTCATTATTCTCTAGCTAAATGTGGCGACAATGCTAAAGTGGCTATGGTAATGTATTGAGTCTGTTGGTGCTACACGTGTCAGCTTACTCATGTGAGGAAGTAAGAACAGTCCATGTATTAATTTTCAATCTAGTGTGTCTTTCACTAGTGCATAGCTTTTAAAGCAACCTGTGGTGATGTATTTTGTGAAATTAAAACAAACAAATAAACTTGCAAATGCGAGTTAAATGCTCAGTGCGAGTGTATTTGTTTATTTGTAGAGCCCTGTTTTAAAGACAGGCGTTTCGTCTAGATTAGTTGGAAAATGACCTTGCCTTTTTTCATTTTGTATCAAGCAACAAAAAAGTTTTAGCATGATGTGGGTGACTGATCTAATTTGCCTTGGCTTCAAGCTCCTTCAAAATTAATTAATCCTAATCGCATCCTTCACGATGTCACGATTGCACATGCCCACACTGCGATATCGATGCTGAAAGGATACATTGTGCAGCCCTACTACAGAGCACATTCATCTACAGAGTCGTTTAACCTGCTACTTTAACATACACTGGATTATCAATAATCAATATCTAATCAGGATACTTTTAGATTATTTTATTAGATTATTAATATATTTCAAAATGTAACAATGTTTTATTAAATAGTTTATTTAGGATTTATTGGACACTTTTCAGTGTAAATTCAACTCAATTTGTAACAGAGGAAGGAAAGGTGTGTGTGTGAGTGTGTGTGTGTGAGTGAGTTTAAAAATAGTACACAGCATAAAGCGAAAGGTCGTGACCCCTCACATGATTGGCTCTTTACAATCATAAATAACTCAATAGTCAGGAAATAGACAGGGAGCAAAGGACACTGGGAAATTATCCCATTGGACACAGAGGAAAGAGAAAACATGTGTGTGTGTGTGTGTGTGTGTGTGTGTGTGTGTGTGTGTGTGTGTGTGTGTGTGTGTGTGTGTGTGTGTGTGTGTGTGTGTGTGTGTGTGTGTGTGTGTGTACACACCTGGATCTGCTGTTGGAGGATGTTGATCTTGTGTTGCTGCTGCAGGAGCTGCTGTTGCTGCCTGGCAATCTGGATGGTTGCACACACACACACACACACACACGCATGCACACAGACGCACACACACACACACACACACACACACACACACACATACATAGAAACCCATGATTACCACTACAATGATTTCCCTTGCGCACACATATGCATAGTATAGAAAATAATACATACATACATACATGATCACGATAAAATTCCTCAGATGACATGTACACAGTAGATACTCCTACACATAGATAATCACACATAATGAAAAAGATGGGAGGTGTGTCCACCACCCCCCACACCTCGCTATACCAGCATACCCCCCCCCCCATCTCCACCAATCCACACCCCACTATACCAGCATACCCCACCTCCACCACCACCCACACCCCACTATACCAGCATACCCCATCTCCACCACCACCCACACCCCACTATACCAGCATACCCCACCTCCACCACCACCCACACCCCACTATACCAACATACCCCCCCACCTCCACCACCACCCACACCCCACTATACCAGCATACCCCCCCCCCCCTCCACCAACCCACACCCTGCTATACCTGCAACAAATTAAACAGTCTCTAATTAATCGCCCAATTAATCATCTTATTAATCAACCAAAATTGTTTTATATAAAAATGTATCATTTTTTATTTATCCGTGTCCACTTTTACTATAAATACTTGAGACTTGACTTGGACTTGCATCTAAAGACTTGAAACTTGACCTCCACCACCCATGATTGGAGCTGTTCTATTCAACCACATCATCGAGGAAGAGCGTTGGTGTTGCGCTTAATGACAGACAACCTGGACGGACCAATCGCCACGCAAGAGGTCAACATCGTCCCCTGTTGATGTTGTGTGTTTTCCTCCTCTGAGCAGTCAAGTCATTGAGTCTGTCTATTCTGGTGTATAATTACAGGCTGCTGAATGAGAGGCGGTGCCCCATTTGCACACATGTCATATTTTATTAAAGGCTGATTTCTTTGGGGGTTTAGGCTCCAGGGCATCGCGCTTCCTTATCAAGTCAGGGCTGGCATCTGCTCCTCTGGTCCTCCTTTGTGAGCGTCTGAGAGGTGGAATGTGTTTGTGTGGAGGTGAGGACCTGTCCAAACATGGATCTGTGCTACACAGGACCAAGTGTCAGAAGATGCTGCAGATAACTCTCTCACTGTGCATGGATCTCTGCACACAAACACGCACACACACATACGCGTGCACACACATAGACACATGCACAAGAAAACACACACACATACACAACACACACACATGAACTCACACATGCACACACAGCATACAGTTGAACTCTTTTTTTGACAATACACAGGCATCAATGTCAACTGTTTCTGTCATTGTTATTTCTACACGCACACAGTTCCCTACCTGTTCCTGTTGCTGTCTGGCCAGTTCCATCTGTTGCCTCTGCTTCTCCATTTGAGAGTCGGCCATTTTCTTCTGCTCATCGTGGGCGGCCAATAGCTGCTCTCTCAGGCTGATCAGCTGACCAATCATAGTGGACAACTGGTGTTCCTTCTCCTCCAGCGACTCCGGGGTGCCTGGCATGGATGAGCGAGTGAGTGAGAGGGTGAGAGAGAGAGAGAGAGAGAGAGAGAGAGAGAGAGAGAGAGAGAGAGAGAGAGAGAGAGAGAGAGAGAGAAGAGAGAGAGAGAGAGAGAGAGAGAGAGAGAGAGAAAGAGATTCACTTCTTGTAAGGAAGAGCTTGGGGAATAAATTGTTTTTTTCTTATTTGTTGTATCTCAAACTTACAAGTCTGTTGAAGGTACGAATGTAAGAACGGTTGGAGAGAATAGAATAGAATACAACATATAAATAAACGGACCAATTTCAATAGGGACCTTCCAGTTTTACTGGCTTGGTCCCTAATGATGCTCAACAACATGTAGTTTCGGCTTTTCTACGGAATCAAATATTAATAGACGTTACCTTTTATGTTAGTCTCATTATGCAAATGTTTTTATTGCAAGTGTTTTCTTAAAACTTTTCAAAGGCCTTGGTGTGCCTTCTTAGTGAAGTATTGCTCCCACATCGTTGTGCTGGAGTGGATCGCTCTAAACAGCCCTCAGGCTGAGCGGGAGGTTGTGGTTTTGGGCACCTTCCAAAATTAGTTTGGATTCCCACAAAAAAAGGGTGAAATGGATATCACTTTGGATGTCAGCATCGTTGCTCATTGTAAAACATTTAGTTATTTGGTATTGTGTGGGCCATTTTCAGATGATATCAAAAAAACAAATATAAAAAAAAGTTGTCATTCCAGTTTGTTCTATTGGTTCTATAGGGCAATGATGAACCTGCTAGGACAGCACAATCCACAGCAGATTTAACAAAAAAACAGTCCCCTATCTAAGACGCTTAACCACCTATGCAGATAATAGTTAGAGCTAATTTTATCGGCTCCTAATGATAGAAGCTTTATGAGAAACACAGTAACCACCTGGGGCATTCACATCAGCTACAAGCAGCATAACAGGCAGGGATCTGGGTGAGTTATAGTGTGTGCGTGTGTATGTGTGCGTGTGTGCATGCGTGCATGTGTGTTAGGTCTTGCCCTGGGGCCACATATGGAGATTGCAGGGTGGCCCTAACACTATCTGCATACTAACAGAGTCTCCATTGTAGTCCTGCAGGGTCCCTATTGTACAAGAGCCCCAATATCGGCCCCTCTTTGACACACACACACACACACACACCCACACACTCACACACTTACCCCTCAGCACCCCTGTATCAAAGGCAACATTCTCCTCTTCTCGTCTCTTCTTTCATTCCTTCATTCTTTTTCACTGTTCCCAGAATGACCTCCCGATCAATAGTTCTGGTTCCAAGACCGTATTCTATCTAGAGTACTCTACCCTGCTCCTCTTCTGCTCCTCTCCCACCATCCCTCCCACTACCTAAACATAATCTTCTGACCATCCTCCTTCACTCCTCTCCCCTCCTCTCCTGTCAATCCCTCTCCTCTCCTGTCCTTCAACCCCATCCCCTCCCCTGTCCAGTGTAGCCAATACAGGAAGCCCTCCATTCCCTGCTCTGCATTCTATTGCGAAAGTCTTGTTCTCAATCAGGACTGTGAAAGGGTGATGATATGATGGAGTTATCATGTCTATATTTGACTTGTCTGAAGTCAAAGATAAAATAAGTCAAAGATAGAGACAGTTTGGAAAATATTTTAGTGATATTATACATTGACGAGATAGCCATCTCCAATTACTTTGAACCAAATCTATACATTTGAGCATGAGGTATGAACACTACAGATGAATTTTATTATCTTTGCTCTAGGTGTCTGTAGGTGTGTGTGTGTGTGTGTGTGTGTGTGTGTGTGTGTGTGTGTGTGTGTGTGTGTGTGTGTGTGTGTGTGTGTGTGTGTGTGTGTGCATCATGATATGGTTTGTTAGATGTTTGGATATAATGGTCACACACCCCGCCCTCCAAATGTAAACATTGGAGAAGATGAAGGAACTGAAGTGGAATTTTGTGAAGTGAAGTGGAAGTTAAATTTTTCGTGGAATTAATAGCTGTTAGTGGAATGGCCACTGAAACACATGCATAAACATTCAGCCAGTCTCTCTTGCTGTCCACCGCTTCATTTTATCTGTTTTATCTCAACATCCTTCTATGGTAAGTTTGAATTTCTGTTGCTACATTCTTCTTGCTTCTTTCATCATTTCATTACTTCCTTGCTATGGTCCTCGTTATATACACACACACACACACACACACACACACACACACACACTCCAATGAAATTAATTGAATGTGAGGATAGAGTAGAATGAAATAAAGTGTTCCATATACTTTATTTATTTCCCATTTCCTCTATTTGTGCACACTCTCACTTCCTGGTGGTGGAAGTAGAAAAATTAATGTGAACGTCTTACCTTTGACCTCTCCCAGGAGCCTGTTGGCATTGAGCTGATCAACGTGCTCCTTCCAGTCCTTGGACAGGAGCCTCTCCATACACATGGACTCTGCAGAGATCGATAGAGAGAGAGAGAGAGAGAGAGAGAGAGAGAGAGAGAGAGAGAGAGAGAGAGAGAGAGAGAGGAGAGAGAGGAGAAAGAGAGACAGAGACAGAGACAGAGACAGAGAGAGATGTGTCATTTGACATCAATCCATCCCTAGTGTTCAGGGGTGCAGGCGCAGACGGGGCATTGTTCAAAGGTTGTTAAAAGGTTGTTAAATCATAGAATAGATTCCTCTCTCCGACTAAATCTGAGAAAAATAAAAGCGAGTCAGTCAGCTGATTGGGGCAGAATGTCTCCTTTGTTCTCCCAGTGTATCTTTCTTCTTCTCTTCACTTCACATCTCTTTACAATGTGTGTCATAGCCTGGGGTTAAGGGCCAGGACAGACTCGTGGTTTCACAACATTAATAAGCTGCTGTTTGTTCAGAGGCCTGCCGGAAACCTTTGTGAAACTATTCTTTTCTGTTGTTTATTTTTTTCTTCACCCAAGTCGGCGTTACAACTGTAAAAATTGATTCAAGTGCAAGTGTGTTTGTGTGTCTGTAAGAGAATTAGCGTTGCGTGTGTGTGTTTGTTGTGTGTGTGTGTGTGTGTGTGTGTGTGTGTGCCCTTGAATAGTGTCACGGTCATACACCCTGAGACTGGAGTCACCATGGTTATCAAAAAAAATCATAAAACAATTACAAAAAATGAAAGGAAGACATTCTTGGGTCCTCTCCCACTGGAGAACGGCGGCCCCTGAGGGCCCGCCTGATTTAGCCCGGGCCCGGTCAGACAATGGCCCGCTTGTGGCATCCATGTCCTGACAAAAGGGGCTATAGGCATCCACTGCCAGCATTGTGAGGGGCTTAAGTTAAGTGGCTGTGCTGCGTATATGAGCCCATTGTGTGGTCATGGGATGTGGATCCTACCCCCCACACCCCACGCACCACTTCCTCATCGGGTCCATTAAAGCTCTGTGTTTACGTCGGATTATGATTATTGTAAATAAGTTAATGCAGCCGGGCCAGGTCACATGGTGTGCAGCGTAAACAAAGAGTGGGGGGCAAGGAACAGCGATTTTCCAACTTCAGCATCCCCCCTCGCCACCAACACACACATAGTGAAAGTGTCTTCCCCAACAGCAAACAATAACTGATAGTATAATATATCATTAATATAATTTTCCTGCCCTCCCACAACACTCAAATTTATTTATTTTTACTGATATTTACAACATGAGAGTGATGAGAGAGGTGCGCTTTTTGTAGCCGACCAGGGTGGATGTATGATATGCATTTGTGTGTCAAACAGAATCAAGCAGCAGAATTTATGGTAGCACTTAGGAGGGGAAATACAACATGTAACCCTGTGATTCGGCCGTATAAGTCAACTGGGAGCCTGTGTGTGTGTGTGTGTGTGTGTGTGTGTGTGTGTGTGTGTGTGTGTGTGTGTGTGTGTGTGTGTGTGTGTGTACACACTGGCATGTATACTTGTATGTACGATTTATAGCCCTGTATCAATAAACAGATAAAGCAAGAGGATGGGAGAGGGGACAAGGAGAGCAGGTTAGGAGAGGAGAGAAGGGGAGGAGAACAGGAGAGGAGGGGTGAGGAGAGGAGTTGCAAGGAGAGGAAAGAAGAGAAGAGGAAAGGAGTTGAGAGGAGAGAAGAGAAGAGGAGAGGAGTTGTAAGAAGAGGAGGTTGAGAAAAGGAGAGGAGAGGAGAGGAGAGGAGTTAGAAGGAGAGGAGGTGAGGAGAGGAGTTGCAAGGAGAGGACAGGAGAGAAGAAGAGAGGAGGTGGGATGCGAGGTAAGGAGTAAAGATGAGAAGGGGAGAGATGTTTTACCCTAAATGGCTCTATGTCCCTGTGACCGTGTGTGTGTCCACGTGTCGAGGATCAAGTGCTGTTTAGATTGGAGGGTGGATAAAAATTCCTCTCTGTCCACAAGCACCCCCCTCCGCTCCCCCACAACTCTCCTCCCCTCAGTCGCACCAAGACTGATGGAGAGTACTGAGGGTTAGAAGAAGAGGAATGGAGGGGGGGGCAGTGGGTAAAGGCTGAAGAGAGAGAGGATACAGCAGAAAAAGAGGAAGAGGAGGGTGTATCACCCTTCCTCACAGTAGGCATGAAGGTCTTGCGCAAGAAGGTATGAAGACGTCATTTGACATTATAAATCACTGCCTTTTCAAAATGCCATTTATCGTCTCATATATTCTCTCAATATTCATCAAGTGAGCTCCAGATAGTCGACATTTTTACACTCATCAATAAATGTCCACAATCAATTCAACTGGCTTACTAAGCGGTGAAATCCGATTTTCAAGAAAGTAATGAAGAATGGAATAAAATGGAAATGGAATAAAATGGAAATGGAGTGACAGAGTGACGGGGAGAACATTTGGAATGCACTGAAAGACAGAGGAGAAAGTGGTGAATGTGTGTGTGTGTGTGTGTGTGTGTGTGTGTGTGTGTGTGTGTGTGTGTTGCTAGCTTGTGTGTGTGTGTGTGTGTGTGTGTGTGTGTGTGTGTGTGTGTGTGTGTGTGTGTGTGTGTGTGTGTGATTGGTTGTGTGGTAAATCACGACTAAGGCGGCCAACTAGTCCATGTTTTAGAGTAAACACAAGTGAATCACCTGTCCCTGAGACATGCTGCCAAGACACACTGTTTGGGATGTTTTACATAAGCCACAGGCAACCTACTGTGTGTATGTGTGTGCGTGCATGCGTGCATGCGTTTGTATGTGGCAAGCAAGAATCAAAACGAACTGAAGACACTGCCAAGAACAACGGTGAACCCAGGTCTCTCTCTCTCTCCCTCTCTGACACACATGTGTATATTACTTTTTATTGCTCTCTAAAGTACACACTATTATCTATGTAATACACATACACTAAACACTAAGTATAAACACACGTGTGTGCAGTCACACACACACACCCACACACACACACACCCCCACACACACACACACACTAATGTTTAGGCTAATGTTTTAACAGGCAGACAGTATAAAAGAAAGAAAGAACACACAAAAGAAAGCAGATGAAGGAAAGAAAGAATAACACCAATTATACATTCATTACTGACTGAGAGATTGAGTGGTTAAAGAGAGAGACATAAGGGCAGAGAGAGAGAGAGAGAAAGAGAGAGAGAGGGGGGGGGTGTAAGCAGCTGTCCTAACAGCTGGCTGGAAGGATTGATGTCTCAGTGAAATAAAACTCAACATATGTCTAAACATGAGGAGACGAGCCAGCCAGGAGAGACACTCTTTCACTATCTCTCTCTCACACACACACACACACACACACACCACCATAGGCACATCAACACAAACGCAGGGACGTGCACGTTAGCAGTATTAGCTGCCCGTGCGTTGTGTGTTGTGAAGCCATTAAAAAAATAGCGGGGTTAGCATGGTTAGCCTGGTTGCGTGTTAGCGCAGTGTCTGTTACCAACAGACTATTTCCATCTGTCAGAGGATACCAACTCTGTGTGTGTCTGTGTATGTCTGTGGGAAGGAACAGTTTTGTCATCTCAGATGCACTCACCTTGACCACTAATGCACACATAGGCTACAATAGCATTATAGCATTTTAATAGCATTCAGAACTAAGTTGTAACCACAACTGTCAATACGTTATATGCTATAATGTTATCGTAAATCATTTTATGAGGAAAAAGTCAGTCTTACTAAAATGATGTTCAACCAGCACAGCCACATTTTTATTAACTCAGTGTAAACATAGTATACCCAAAAAACTATTCAAAAAATGCTCATAATAAACTACAGGCACGAGTTGTATAATATTGTCAATTTACTGCAACGTCCATGGTGCATTGTGCCGCAAGCGTGAGTCAAGTCGGCCAATGGGAACTTGTTTACATCCGGGTGAGAGAGCGTTGCGAGAGGCAGATATAAGCTTAGCTACTTCTGTTTAGAGTTTCGTATATTATATTTCTCGACCTGTGGACTATGTGGACAACATCATGCTAAACTATAAGCTTTGTATCAATACACAATTATATTTGCCATAGTTAGTAGCTGCCATATTACTGCACTTTTACTGCACATATTACTGAAACTCTTGTGCTTTAAAACAGATTTGCTGACCTTCTTCAATTCTGTCCGTGTTATTATAATATATCCATGGTCTGTAATAGTTAATAAGGGAGATTGTGCCAAGTCCCACATCCACATCAGCCAGTGGGTTTGTATCGTATCATGGACTGGTCTGCACCGTCTTCTGTAGCTGCCGCAGACATTGTAATCCTCATCGTCACGGTATAAATGCTAGACCGTAATCTTCGTCAGCCTGCTGTGGTTCGGTTTTGCAAATACTACGTGAGTAAACTCTGAAAATGGTAGTTTAGTAACGGCAATACTGCATAAATAAACATCGCAATTGCAAACTACCATGGTGCATGTATACAAGCATTGCTACTTTATGCATTGAATGAGCTGAAAGTGCATGAGTAAACTCTAAAAAATAGTGGTTTAGTAATGGTAATACTGCATTTATAAACATACCCGTTTTGTCCATGCAGCGATACTTTATTACTTGGCTTAATAAATATCTGTCATTCCTTTCATTCAGTAAGACTTGGCTTAATTTAGACCTCATTTGATCCGTAGATTGGTTTTCATTGCTAGCAGCCATTGTAAAAGCCATTGTGTCGCTCTTCAGGCTAACAACAAGGCAACTGAATCTCACAGAGCTAAACTCCAAGGCGATTGCCCAGGGTGATTAAGCGCTTGTAATTTTTTGAAAACCCAGAAGTCCCGGGAAAAAGCCATTTGGAGGTTTTTTTTTAAACTCTCTAAATGTTTCCACCCAGTTTTAGCAACGAAACCTGGAAGATTGTCTTCAGTCTCTAGTTGAGAGAAGCATTTAGAGACTGACTTGTGAGTCTAAATTGTTTGAGGTTCCAAAATTTCCCAGGCCAGGCAAAAATAAAGGCCCCAACAGAACAAGCAGGGATTTGAACAACATCAGTAAGCTAATAAAATAATGCATCAAGAGGCCGATCCAATATGGCCGTGCTCATTCAGCGGCGCTCCATTTACCAACTCACAGCATGGTGCTCGACCTGAATTAGGCAGAAGATAGGATTTTCCACCAAGGTGTGGACACGACAACGCGACAGCCTGGTGTGTTAAACTTGTCGCTGAGTCCAACTGACAGAGATAGTGACCCCCCCCCCCCCCCAGCCTCCATGCCCCAATCTCCAGTGTACTCCCAACCTGTTCCTGAAACTACAGGCGGTCAATCACACACACACACACAGAAATACAGTACCTCTCAGTATCCCCTCTCCCAGCGCATCTAATAAACGTCCCTAATTTCCTCGGAGGGGGATTAAAAGAAGGGAATTTGTGTGTAAGTGAATCTAAACAAAGTACAAAGTGCCTGAGGGTTCAAAGCCGGGCCATTGAGGTTTCACGAGGATTGAACTGGTTTCACTTTGAATTCACCCCCCATTCCACCCATTAGAGAAAAAAAAAAACGTTTTTATTCCCCTTTTTCAAACTCAACATTGAGTCATGCATCATGAATCACTTAGCTGTTGTCCACTTGGTGAACTAGCTTCTCAATTAAATGTGATTTTGAGCCTATACTTGCTTGCATATTAATGGAACACTGAACGGGGGGTGGTCCATGAAGCTCAACAAATTGATTGGATCTGGGAGGCATGAGACATTGATCAAGCACACTGAAAGCATGAGATTGTCTTATCAGACCATACTAAATACATTTATCAGTATCTGGGCAAAGATCACCAGATCTCTCACTCACTGTCTTCTCTGAATTGCTTTAGTCACTCTTGGTTGTATTTCCCCTTGCAGTAATATTGAAGAGAGGGCCAAACTCACTGGGGGTTGACTGCACTGTCCTTACATTAGTATAGAAGAGAGGGCAGAATTCAGTAGAGCTGAATTGACTGTCCGTATAATAATATAGAAGAGAGGGCCAATTTCAATAGAGTTGAATGGACTGTCCTATCAAGAGCCTATAGGTTTGTGACAGTCACACTCACTTGATACATAGTTGCTCCTGATGTCTTTTGTTTTCCCCATAAAAATACACTTTTACCTTTTTTTTCTCCTGGTTCAGGGCCTCCATCTTCTGGTTCCACTTTAGCCATAATATGTGAAACCTGATCCCTAGCTTGTGTGTGTGTGTGTGTGTGTGTGTGTGTGTGTGTGTGTGTGTGTGTGTGTGTGTGTGTGTGTGTGTGTGTGTGTGTGTGTGTGTGTGTGTGTGTGTGTGTGTGTGTGTGTGTGGCATGATAATGTGTGTGTGGTTCAGACACAATGGCTGTGTTGTTGTGGACAGGCCCTTGGGGAGTTGGGGGGGGGCAGGGTGAAGGTCACTGGGGAGAGATGGGGGGTACAGAGAGGCCAACATGGGTAGGGGTCAGGGGTCAGGGGGAAAGAGAAATGTAGAAATGTACCTGAGTAGCTGAGTAAGGCTTCACAATTTTTAAAAAATCACTGTCGACGACTTGTATCATAACAAAATTTAAAAAGTAACAAAGACACAATGTTGTTCTGTTAAATATACGTAAACTGTCATCCAGAAGCCCCGTGCTCCCAGCTGGTCCTGGTACCACATGCTGGCTGGGATCTGCTCATGCTATGGAGGACTAGACATATCCCATAATTCTCTCTGAATCAGTTCCTCTTCAGGGCCCATTGGCTGCTGGTGCTGGACTTTAAATATTTTATTTATAATTTACAAAGACACGACAGAAAAAGGTATGTGTGTGTGTGTGTGTGTGTGTGTGTGTGTGTGTGTGTGTGTGTGTGTGTGTGTGTGTGTGTGTGTGTGTGTGTGTGTGTGTGTGTGTGTGTGTGAGAGCAGGTTCACACAGGTAAACACACGTGCACACACACATAAATACAGACAGTGACAAACAGTGCATATGAACACTGACATATACACAACCTTGATCTGAAAATCCTATAGAGAAAGACAAACGTAGAGACAAGCCCTTGCTAATTAGCCTATAGCTTTATCCCTGGGACCAACAAGCCATAATTACAGCTGTCCACCTGGACCTGACTTTATGAAGACATCAGCCTGTAGTGTACACACACACACACACACATACTGGCACGGACAAGAGTAAAAGTCATAGCAGATTACACAGACTATCTGACTGCCAAACAGCATGAATGCCAGTCAAAGGCATAGTGAGTGAGTGACCAGTCAAATTGAGTGACCAGGCATTAATCCATAATTATACACTGTACACACACATCCCCCCAACACACACACACACACCAGCCATCCTTGAGCCAGATGCTTACTGGCTGCAACCCTTACCTGCTCCTTCATGAAAGCTACCTGAATTCAACGCAAGTTGCCTTGGGTGAAAGTGTTTGTTAAATGACTATATAGTAAATAGTAAAATAGCAAAGTGCCAGCCTATTCTTCTTGTGTCAGACTTCTTCTGACACAAGGAATGTCAGAAACCTCTAGAATGAATGAAGTGTTTGCCATTATGTGGAGTGTTAGCTACGCTGCGGAGCGGCCCTGGGCTCAGCCAGACT
Source organism: Merluccius polli (assembly GCA_030340625.1). NCBI lineage: Eukaryota > Metazoa > Chordata > Actinopteri > Gadiformes > Merlucciidae > Merluccius > Merluccius polli. The sequence goes on from JAOPHQ010004855.1 coordinate 18,079, forward strand.
GCTGCCGACACTGGCACTAACCTGGGATAGAGCCAAAGTGCCAGCCAAAGCCCCCCCACCACCACCAGTCCCTGGGTCCAACACAGTACCGCTAATGATAATGAGTTGGTCAGAAACAGGCCACTTTGATTGCATATTTCACTGCAATGAATACCAAATGATTCACATTCAAACATATAGGTCCCTCCCATTTTGTTTAAAATATTATTTTATTATTGCCAGAAAAACTGCAAATATGTTGAACACAAAATGTCTGATCATAGCTTGTAAGCTGCCTACTTCCAAACCCTAAAACTGTTTCATTAACATGTATAAGTATATTCTGCAGAGCTGTGACCGTGTGAGTTCACATTTATTTATTTATTTTTGTAAGATGATAAGATGTTATTATCTGAAGCATAGTGAGGTTTAGAACAATCAAAGCATACAATCTAAATTAGAACTACAGAAGAGCCAAACTGCTGCATGACAAAGTTTCTAAACAACAACTGGACAGAGTGCAGAGTAGCTATAGGAATCAGAACAAGCTTTCTCTTTTTTTTTATTAGCAGTAGTGCATAAAAGTTACATCTGCGATAGTTACATTTCAACCAAATGCATTTGACTTAATTAAACAATATAGCTAAAAACTTGGGTTGTACACCAAACTTTGAGATGCTTATCAGCAATGTGTCATTGGAGATCTCAAATGTATTATTTTATTCATAGCTCATTGTTCATCTCATTTTCATTCTTTTCTTCTCATATTGGAAGGCACAATGAGAGGGAATAAAGCAGCATTCAGCACAGGGACACGTCTAGTGCTTTGCTTGGTTCTGTTGCTGTTCTCTGGGTCTGGCCTTGGACATGTCTCTTTACAACAACCAGCCTACCAGTTGGATAAGTGCTCAGGGCTTTAAAACAGTACAGAGAAAGCCTTTTGTTAGTGGCCTCCATTTCCTAACCGCCACACAATATGAGCATAATTCAGTTTGAATACAAAAAAAAGAAAGAAAACGATTTGGAAAATGGTAGACGTCGAGTCGCCCTGTTGGCTCATGTGTGTGTGTGTTGTTTTTTTTATGAAAGAATGTTTCCTGCGCACGCCAAAAAAAATTAGACAATAGTCGAGAGCAAGTGCTTTTTCATTCCTAGGGAGCAGTTGGGCGAAAATAAAAAATACAGAAAGAAAAGGAACATATAAAAGCTAACTAAGCCCTCCCACCCTCCCGATCCACATGACCCTCTTCCTCACGTGAGCGCAAACACACACACACACACACACACACACACATGCACGCACATGCTCTCACATCCCCAAATACACACACACACACAAACTTACACACACACTCACCGAACCGAGCAAGGCCGTTTCAATTCATTACTGTCAGAGGCACTCTAGTTGGTTTAAGTAGCGGGCAGCGCGGTGCGCCAACAGGGGGTTGAGAGTGGCGTGGGGTTTAGCTACGATAGTGTCCTTGTTTTAGCTGCGGGCTCCACCACTGTTACGCTAAGTGAGTGCTCAGTGGCTAATAGGCTGCCCTCCATTTGATCATATAATGGATGTAACCTGGAGGCGCCCCCCCCCCCCCAACAAGCGTCTAACAGCAGGGGGTAGAGAGCGAGGTGAGGAAAGGAAGGGCCGATCGGTGTCTAGTCGTCCACATGATCAAATATTGTCATCTTGCAGGAGAGGGGTCTTGATAGGATTGTTTCATGTGTTCTGAGTATAGGTCTTATAGATTATGCAGCTCTCTCTCTCTCTCTCTCTCTCTCTCTCTCTCTCTCTCTCTCTCTCTCTCTCTCAACAAACATCACTCACTAAATTGTTTTGTCTATATATAGAAGTAAATAAGTAAAAATATAGAAGAATATGAGGAAGAATTGAGGAAATCTAAAAAAAAATAAATAAATAAAAAAATTAAAAAAACAATAGTGAAAGTGTTGTGCGTTGGGGATTAGGGATGTCACGAGAACCGATACTTTAGTACCAAGTCGATGCAACAACTCTGAAAACGTGACGGTACTCGTTTTTCTACAGTACCTACAGTACATAGGTACCGGGGATTCAATTCCTCCGCACACTGGTATACACCTAGTGTACAGCATATACACCTACAAGTGTTCTAGTCTGCCGTTAAATGCTAGAGGAACACAGAAGATGGCGGCTGCAACTGCAGACAGCTTCGCCTCGACTCGTCGTGAAAAAAAATAGTAAGAGCCATGTATAGAAGTACTTTGCGTTTGAGGCGGATGATCAGGGATTCGTAGAAAAACATTATGCAAACGGTGCCATCGAGTTTTTCAAAACAAAGGAGGAAACACTTCCTTCCTTAACTCAGCGAAGCACCTCAAAGACAGACATCCAGATGTAATCAAAGAAATCAAGGTGAGTTTTACGTCATGTTAACATTACATTAACAACCTATCCAAAGTGTTATCTTGGTTATCCTTATCCTGAAATACACGTTACCATTATTTGTTTGAGACAGCCGGCATTGCTGTGTAGCCAATTATGTTGCAAGCGGCGTCTACAATGGCTAAATGCTAAAGGCTACCTATGTTTAGGCTAACGTAACCATAGATTGTAGTACTAGGCTACTGTCCTTACTGTTCAGTCTGTGTCATCCGTCATCAAAACACAACGTAATGTTGTGCTATCGTAAAAAGTTAATTGTAATTAAGCACAGTATTGTTTGTTTTAAATATACTTGAAGGCTACATGCCACTGTTCTTTTTTTGTAATGTTAATAGTTGTTTCTTTTTATTTATTGCTTGAAGGCTACATGCCATTGCTGTTTTTTATAATGTTAATAGTGGTTTATTTTTATTTATAACTCGAACGCTACATGCCAATGTTGTTTTTTGTAATGTTCAAATGTTTTTAATAAAGGACTGTATGTTGAAGTACATGGGATTTATTGTTTTGTTTTTTACTGTGGTATCGAATTGGGTATCGAGAATCTTGGAATTTAACTGGTATTGGTATTGACTACTAAATTGTTTAGTATCGTGACATCCCTATTGGGGATGGAGATTCACTGATTAGTGAAGCTTCATTCTGGTACCCCATTACTCATGGGGACAGAAATGAAAAGAAGACAATGACCCCATGCCACATATTAACAACAAAAACACACATGATTTCTACATACAGTCCTAACTAAGGCTCTCACACTACACCCAACCTTTACTACATTTTCCCTCCCCCCCTGGTGCACTCTGACATACCTCGTTATTATACACTGAATTACTAAAGCCTAATTTATACTCCTGCGTAAAGTGCCGTACGTCGGTTACGGAGAGCCCTCTACGTCGCCGGAGAGCCTGTCGGAGAGCCTCTCCGGCGTCTCCGGCTGCATGAAATATTTTTTAAGTGTCCGTCACTCCGTCAACGGACAACAGAGACGGCAAGGGCTGCGATTGGTCCTCTAAAAACGCCATCACCCGCTTCACAAAGACAAACGGTGACATGTTAAGGAAAGAGGACCAGGATGATGCGATGCACGACATATACACTATGCTCTATGGACACATAAAGCTCCAGAATGCCAACCCGACCTACTTGAACCTATAACTTAAAAGAGACGGTGGCAAATTGCACTACATGGGTATAAATAGTTTGTTTTTAGCAATTACGTTTTTTACTTTTAAAGCATTTAATTGTTTATTATAATTTATCCCCTTTTAACTATCCCTCTTATTTATCCCTTTTGTACTTGTTTACTTGTGTGAAATGTTGTGTGAATCTTGTGTGAAATCTTGTTTACTTTGCACCTGGTTTGTTTTGTGGGCGGGAAATTGCATTGCGTATCCGGCACCACGACAGAGAACTATGAGGGCTCGAGGGGTCTCCGTGGTTACGCAGTTGGATAGCGCAATACACAGTTGTAGAAGTATAACCACCGCTTAACACACACACACTCGGACACACACACACACCACTTGCTTTCTGTGAACAGTAGTAGATGAAAGTGGGAGCTACCTATGTTTCAAGACGTGCTACGATGCCTCAGGCCACTAAAGTCTGAATCACATGACCATATCAATAACAAAGTAAAGGCTCTAAATGAGGAGATTCAGGAGCTCCTCTGATAGCATGTCAATTACCACATGGGGGGTGGAGGCCAATGTGTGCACATGCATGTGTGCACATGCGTGTGTTTGTGTGTGTGTGTGTGTGTGTGTTCAGGCGTAGCTGTGCGTGTGGGGTTGTGGATGTTTGTGTGTGATGTGTGTGTGTGTAATCCAGATCTGAGGAACACAGAGGAAAGAGAAAGTAGTGTGTGTGTGTTCTCTTGTTGATCTTATGATCTGACGAGAGAAGGAACTGTCTCTTGTAATTTAATAGCGGCATCAAAGATCTTTTGAAGAGGATGTGGTGGGGAGAGAAAACTAAAGACAACACACAGGTGAAGCTGTCCTCGCTCTGGAGCATTTAACTCAAACACAGGGTCTCACCAGGAGCCCCCAGACACAGCCAAGAGCCTGGAGGTGAAATACTGTGGAACACTTTCACCATTCAAATTAAATCCCATTCACTCCCACTTCTCAATGTCTACATTTTCAAATGTTCATGTCAGTTTTAGATTTCCGCTAAGAAGGGGCAGCATGCACCATGCACACAAACACACACACAACAAACACACATTATCCCCCATATAAAACACACACACACACACACTCTCTCTCTCACACACACACACACACACACACACGCACCATCCCCCCTACCCCCCACACTCACACACAAACACTCATCCCCCCAACACACACACACACACACACACACACACGTGTTCCTACCGTCCTGCTCCGTCTTGGTGAGCTCCACCAGCTTCTTCTGCTTCAGTGTGTCCACCACGTCCGCCAGACTCCCCTTGCGGCGCTCCGGTGTCCCGAAGGCCAGCGCGGAGATGGTCTCGCCCCGCTCCCGGGAGTACTCCTCGGGCTTGGCGGGGGAGGTGTTCCGGTACGAGTAGGCTGAGCCCACCTTGCTGCCCTGTTCACTGTTGTCCTGGGGATCACACACACACACACACACGATGAGTGATAAAACACGTGTGTGTGTGTGTGTGTGTAAAATGTATGTATGTATGTATGGCTGGATATATGCATGTACAGTATATGCCTGTCTATGTGTCTGTGTCTGCCTAGTCTCGCATAGCCAGACCTATCTCCACACTTTGTTTTAGTGCTGTGCCAGTGCTGGAGAAAGGTCTGGCTCTGCTCACTATCATTCTGGCATAGGGGGAAAAAAAACACTCCATCTTGTTTGTATTTCTTTAACCAATCACAATCATCTTGGGCGGCGCTAAGCCCAGGATGCAACAAAGGTATAAGCACGCCCAGACCCTGCTATTGGGTGACTATTGCAGTCGCCCAATGGCAGGCTTGGGTGGGCTTATACCAACAACCTACATCTGGTAAGCCAGAATGCCTGACTGTCTGCCTGCGTGAATGAACACGCATCTTTCAACTCATGTCTTGGTGGCAGCTGCCATTGTTGTCCTTGTTGACCAGAGGAGGAGTTTGTTGACACTATACTGCCAGTTCAGCTCTAATGTTATCTCTGATGGGCCCTGGCATGGGCAACCTGGCACGGCAGAGGACAAAAGGTCAAGTTCAGAGCACACATTCAGAGCACACTCCTCAGGAAGCCTGGTGACACTGGAGAGATTCCTTGTGTCTGAAAGGGTTTACTATTCCCCAACCCCCTAATTCCTTCATCGCCATTAAGTCATCATTCAGTGTCTAAAGTAAGTAATCTTCCAACTAAGCTACCAACCAACCAGGGTTCATGGTTCATTGAACATTTCAAGCGCGCTTGGTTGTTCAAAATGGTTGCAAAATTGGTTAGATTCGGACACGAGATAAAGATGATCATCTCGAGAAAAGGTAAATAGTTAATTGTGTTTTGGATATCGCTGTAGATTTAAACCTCACCTTGAAAAAGCCTGTTGCTCTGACACTCTGCATACATATTGTATAACTAATTACATTTTTAAATTTTTAAATTCAATCTTATCCATTCAAGATTAATCAAATCCCAAAATTAAAGTTGAGCGAGAAGGCCAATACATTCAACAGTTCATGAGAGGTGAAGTCACAAAAAAAAGCATTTGTATTGATTCACCAGCACTGATGGTGCTGTTTCTCTGGTATGAATTTTAGCATTTAGTTACACTTTAACATAGGATATTGTTCATTGTTTATGATCCCCAGTGATAACCAGCTAGTCTTCCTGTTGTCCCCATAAGACAAAAACAATAAAAACACAACATTCAATGAAAGTGAATTTCAGAGGTAAAGTCATTGAAATCCACACATTTTCATTTTTATTGTAATGTCAACAGTTATGTAAAGAACTGAACTGTAAACAAAGACAGCTAACTCTTGTGCACGGTGAAGAGTTGAACAAGCAGTACATAGCAGTCCTTGCCTCTGAAAGGGTAACGCGTCCAGTAAAGAGGGTCTATATTTACTGGGAGGATAAGCCCACCGAGTCCAACACATTGTCCCACACAACAGACACTTGGACGCAGGTGTTGTTCAAACCAAGGAGGCTTCTATTTCTGGAGGCTTTCTCCGCCCCCTTACAGAGACGAGGGGGGGCGATCTCCAGAACTTTAGAAGGCTTAGGTTTCAAAGACAAGGGGCTTTGGATAACATGAAGATCTCAAGATGCCCTTGAGGTGGCCCCCACAGCCTGTGGGAGTCCTGGGTCTTTAGCTCTTTGTCTTTAAGCGGAGGATGCCTCTGTAATGAGGATTAGGAGAGAGAGTTTCCACCGCCTGTTGCTGCACGCGTGTACGCTATATGCGTGCGTGCATGCGTGAGGTCAAAGTCAAACTGAGTTCGGTCTATATACTATAAATAATGGCATTATTGTTGTTATTATTATACATCAGTTGAAAGACAAATATGTGCAGAATAGCACATGGTTTCCGAGGAAGATGGCATCCTGATTTGATGTCTTTCAGAGCCATTGACAAGTGAAATGAAAACTTCACTCCAAAGTTTCCTCTCCTTTTAGATACAGAAGTGTGTTTTGGTTCTTCCAGTAGGGAAAAACAGAAACAGAAAAGTAAAGCAAAGCTAGCACACACACACCCTGGGTAAAGAACACAAGGCATTGAGATGAGGAGCCTTAGGGTATTGTTCCCTGGAGAAGCTCCTTGGACTGCCTGCAGCACAAAAAGAGCCACTGTGTGTGTGTGTGTGTGTGTGTGTGTGTGTGTGTGTGTGTGTGTGTGTGTGTGTGTGTGTGTGTGTGTGTGTGTGTGTGTGTGTGTGTGTGTGCGTGTGAATGTGTGCGTGTGTCTGCGGTTGTGTGTGTGTGCTTGCGTGTGCGTGTGCTTGCATGTGTGCGGTTGTGTGTTTTACTTTCCATGTATGTGGAGTTGCTGTGCTGGTTTTTGTTTGACACGTGGAACACATGGGCCCATCCTCGCATGCATGCATTACTGTGCAGCAACAGCAGCTTGTCTTATAGTATACACACATCCCTGCATGCGTCTCCAGAGTGTTTTATGAGGGGCAGTGCATAGCGTGTGACACAGTGTCCACCATGCAATGGTTTCATATGTCAGGTTATGGGGCCGTATCTCAAGATCAGATATGGATGCGTTTAACTCCTCACCATCAGCGCCGGCCCAGCACTCTCCCACTCCGCCTCGCTGCGCTGCTTCTCTCTCATTGGCTGCGGCTGATCTGAACCCACTTCGCTGTTGTGCAGAGGGGGCGTGCCTTGCTGTATGTCTCTGTCCTCATTGGCCCAGGCGCTGCCATCCCGGCCAATCATTGGCTCATCCTCTGTCGACTGGGGATAGGGAGGTGTGGCTCGCATGGAAGACATCATCCTGTCAATGGAACGAGAGGAGAGGAAAGTCGTTTAGCGTGTGGAATATTGATCACAATATTGACCCAAACATTCCAAGATGTTCTCTTTATGTACTACATGCATACATAAGAATGCACTGAGATTTACAATGCTCTCTTTTTTTACAGTTAAAAAAATGGGATTGTATTGTATCGGATTCTATGGTAAGGGATTGTATGTTGCCACATTTTTTAGAATAACATTTTGTTTACTGTATTTCACTCAGATTATGTAAAAAAAGTGCTGGGCAAATTCAACTCAAAATTCTAAACCATCACATTTACACCATGAAAAACAACTAGACTAACAAAAAACAAGAGGCATATTTGCAAAGTTACGGTTGTTGACTCCATTCCTAAGAACAATAAACAACCACCGAAACCACAACCAACTGCTATACAATCACATCTACACACACAGCGTGTATGAAGTAAAGCAGATTGCCACTAGACTGTTAGCGGCCTGTAAATCACAGTGAGTTGTCTATCTCTGAAATATGCAGCCTCCTGGGCCTGCTTAGACGTAAATCCTACCAGCACTCCAATGCCTTGCTGAATGTGTGTGTGTGTGTGTGTGTGTGTGTGTGTGTGTGTATCTGTGTGGGGGGTTGAGAGCCAAACAACAAAAGACATAAGAGAAAAGACTGACTGGCAGAGGACAGGGCAAAAGTGAGACATCTTTATTAAAGGCAGAGGAGAAGAAGAGATAGATAGAGAGAGAGACAGAAGAACGGGTGACGACAAATGCAACAAGCTAAAGGAACAGTGAAGAGAAGGGAAGCAAAAAAAAGAGCTACAGGAGAAAAATGTCCCTCATATTTGGGATGAAATGCTGAAAAGTAGTTCTGTGTATAATATGTATATTATGCATTGCTTCTCTCTACCACCTTGGTCTGAGTGAGAATTCACTAAGAATATAATTTTTTATAAGAAAAAATATGATAACATATCTGTTTACAAGTGTATCAAAAAAAAGATGTATATTTTCATTAAAAATGTGGGCAGCGTCAATCTACGCTGCCCACACGCCACATGATGCTTCAGAGCTAGAGCTATCTGATAACATAAACCAACATTTGGATTACTTTTTTTGTTGTCATGCTGTTTTGTAGTTTTTCTGTTTTTAAAACATCATCATAAATCTGACTCCATAGGGCTCAATAGTAGTACAAAGTGCCTCTTTTTAATCTACATACCGGTATGCTTCCGAACCCTTACACCTGCACATTCCCCTGGAAAGTTGCACAATGTTGATTGCACATCTAGATTTACATGTTCTTCCCCGCAATGAAAGTAGCTTTTCATTGTAGAATAATGTCTGACCTCAACTGTCTGTCTTGTTTACATTAACATACTACTTCTATCGTGTATACTTTATTCTTATTAGAATCTCTTCGTTCCTACTACTGTCCTATATCTTCTGCTGTTGCACCCTCATTTCCCGTCTGGAATGAAATAAAGTGCATCTTATCTTAGGAGGACACAAGAAACGAGACCCCAACAGCATGAAACACTGAGTGGGTATAGTGGGTTGACATCCCTGTCGCGTTCTGTGCAGCAGGGCAATAGCAACACGGCGGGGGGGGGGGGGGGTCTATACTTAGCAGATGATATTGCTGGCGGTGTGTTTATTGGGGAGCTTGAGACCATGTTTCTTGGAACCGGTGTTGGTGTGTCGTGTCACCAGGAATGTCCATGGCCCATAAATTGTTGCTACTGATACGGTTTCATTGTACATCATCATCAACAGCAACAGCCTATTGGATTGTACAGTGTTGTACCTTCTGCGATTAGTTGGCATTAGCAAGAGCCGGTCATGGGAAAAATTGTCCAGTTGATTAGCAGAAACAGAGCTTTTGGTTAGGGGCCATGCTCAGATGCCTAGGTAATCGAGCGTGGAATTGCGTTACTTGTGTTTACATGGTTTGGCTGGAGAACAAACATTGCTGCGATGGTTAATGGTGTACGCTCAAAAACATGTATTAGCTTAGCTACTGGGTACTCCGGTGGTCAAAGGTGTTTTAAGTAATTGATAGTTTATGGAGCTATGCCGAATTTGGTCTGTTTCCATATCATTTAATTCTGAAACAAAGTACACTTCACCCATTAAAAAACGCCTTACGGCAGAGCTGGTATTATTATCCCTGTATGACTACAACATCCGCCAATCGGCTACCTGCAGGGAAACTGAAAACCAAGACAGTTATTTTTGGAGATATGTAAGGTCCTTTAGTACTGGGCCTCTGATTACAAGCAGAGATTCATCTCTTTGAGAGTGGCTTGTCAAGAGGTCAGGATGGCTCCTAAGACATCCAGTCAACCATTGTAGCGGTCGGCTCTCAGATATTCTCAGACTCAAGGCCCGTGGACTTAGGATCTGTCTACAAAGTAAAGAAGGTATAGGTTTACAATGTAGAGAATTTATATTTCCATACATTTCTCAATTTACCTTTCCTGCCAGGATAACCTAGAACAAATTTAGGCTACCATTTGTTAGCTAACAGGACGGCCCTACTGACTTCTCTGAATGGGAAGTCACTTCTCTGAATGGGAAGTCGGCAGAGTATTTATGTATCATTATTTATCATTATTATAATTAGGATTATTTGATTGTATTAATCAGTTACATTGACCTTTTGAATAACTGGATATTTAGACAGTTACATATTTTTAAAACTAAATTTGTATCATTTTATCAAATTATTTCTTGAAATAAAACATGTGAACCAAGAAAAAAGGATACAAATGAATCCTTGTTAAACAGAAAATATCATAGAAAACTAGTAGTATGTGCTAATAGTATTGTGCTATTGATATTATCAGAAATATTAAAGTTGATGAGAAGCTGGGGAAAACATTGAGCCATGAAATCTTAAGGGTCAAACAAAAGTCCCAGCAAGACACATTTTGGCCACCAAAACCATCATCCATTCACCGACTGCTCAAAGACAAACACACTTTCTCCTCATTGCTCGGATGCTTCCCAAAACCCATTTCTTATTGTCAGGCAATTAATAAAACAAAAAAAACGTAGTTTGTCGAAAAGCAGTTCAAAGATAATGTTGAAAAAATGTTATTGCCACATTTACCATCTAAACCGGACTCATGGTTTTCAGAGCATTGCAGCGGCGACAGCATCATTAACCCAACAGAGGTCAACCTTGTGCGCAAACATCAAAACAGCAAATCCCTAAACCAAACGGCAAGTGTACTCACGCTAATGTCTGAGCATTTTGATTTGAAATTCCCCCTGCCTCTTTGACGTGTCTCAAAGCCTTATGGTCGAGTCCATTCCTTCACAAAAAAGTTCATATTTGCAGAGAGCGACTGGCTGGACAGCTCACCAAGTCCACCCTTCTAAATTACGGACAGTAACTTAGAATCCCTTTGTGGAGTGGAAGGAAAACACCCTCCCAGAAAAAAGAAAAAGGGGAAAATGGGGTCCCAAACATTTGGCAGGGAGCTGGCTACTTGGCAGAAACAATCAGGCATTGTGGAGCATGGAGAGGGAGAGGGACCTGTGACAGACGAGACCAGGGGCCCCTCTTAGAAAAACAGTACACAAAGAGCCATTCAGAAGCCAGGTTGAGAGAGTGAGAGGAGGGCTCCGACAAAGGCCTCTGACTCGACCAATTGGTTGTAAAATCTCCTGCGCTCCCAGCTGGGGTGCACTGAGGAAGTGAGAAATACCAAAGAGGCAGAGACACAGGAGGGAAGAACGCCAGGAAGGAACGGAAAGTGAGCCTTTTTTTTTGTAACTTAATGTTGATGGCCTTTTCCCTTAATATCATCATTTTTATATTAATACATACAGAAACTGCAAGAAAGGGGAAACTCAAGCACACAAGTACAAAACAAGACAAAACCATTTTTAACTATTCAATATGTATATATCGGGCAATCTAATCGGTGGACACTGGACATGCTCTCAGTCACAATACCTCCCCCTCCCTACATAAAAGCTACCTTTGTTCTTTTGAGCAGGCATGTCATTTTCAAACATAAAAGGCCTATGGTGTTTCTAATGGGGCAACCCCCAGATGTGGATGTGAATGTGTGTGAGTGTATGGAAGAGAGGTGAGGGGAGTGGGCAAGCTCAGTGAGAAGGCTCCCTGGATAAATAAAGGTAAGAAAATACATGGTGGTGGGGGGGATAAGAGGAGTTCTGCTAGAACACTAAATCTAGCCTCTGTCTCGACGCTCATTAGATCACGACCCGCACACGGCGAACAGAGGGCACTGTCATCGGTCAGACTTGCGGAATGTGGACACACACACACAAACAGTGCCCCGCTTTCTCCCGGAGAATCCCCCCTGCTTGACTCTTTTTCCAAAAATAGAAGCACACTCCGCAGCAACAACCAGCTACTATAAAACAGGCCCTATTTTGTCTGATGTGCTAACGGCAAGACATGGCGTTTTTTGGGATGGCTTTCTGATATACTGAAAACATGTATTTTACATCAATTATCCGGGCAGCAGGGTCTATTTGTCGTCCGGGTGGTTCCGGTGTTTCCCTTTCCCAGTCAAAGGTTCTGGGTTCAAACCCCAATGTCCACAGTCCACATAGGCATCCTTGGGCAAGATGCCCTCAAGCCCTACCTGCTCTTTAATGTATCTAAAATAAAGTTCACGGTATAGCTTTGGATAAAAGCATCTACTAATTGCTACTATTGCTACTTTTACTACTACTATTGAGGATAGTAACAACTCATATTACAGGTAAAGCTCCAAGCCAAGGCAGCAACAACGATTAAGTAAGGGATAATGCCCGACGAGGTGTCCATTAACAGAAATTAATGGACGACGTGGAGGACGGTTGCTTCCGCGAAGTCCATTCATTTCTGTTAATGGACACCTCGAAGGGCATTATCCCGCTTATACCATGGTCAATTACGAAAGAAAGAAATATTTAATCAATTAATAATACTTTAATGTGTTTTAGAGTTAAAATCGTGAGGGTTTTTTTTATTTTTACAAGTCGAGCGGACTATTTAATATCTCCCGTATGCAGGCGTTGCCAAGCAACGTGGCCATAGCGTCTTCATAGCGTCAACGTCTTTCCTAGGTGTACATTAACACTTTTTAACCTACACCCTCCAGCCAATCAGAATCGAGTATTCACCCAGACCATGGTATAAGTCTTGTTATTTGGTTACTGTGACATCTTTATCACATCTAATCGGAGGAATGAGTTAAAATTCAGTGGCTGATGGAAAACAATAAGTGGAGCTCAGCATGAGGTGGATATAACTCGCTATTGGACGCTAAGTAAAACAAACACAGCGCACATAACTCATCGTCTTCACCAAACCCTTTGTTGATCCACAGGTAAATACCACAGCATTGTGTGTCTTAACTGCACGCAACAATGAAGGTGCTATATGTGTGTTTTACCCACTGTAATGCCTTTGGACTACAACAGCCCATTCATGTACCCCCTTGAAGTAAAAAACAACATTGACTGAAACAGAACTCATGAACATATCCCCCCCCCCAAAAAAAAAAAATTGTGCTACATATGATAGGAATTGTCAATAATAAATAAATAATTGATTGGGGTTCATAAAATCAATAAACTGAACTATGCCAATACAAATCACAAAGATTAATTTGCTTGCTTGGATCACAAAATAACATTATAATTATGATATTGTATTATAGTAGCTGTGAGCACTGTGAAAATATGTAGAAGTGAATGAATACAGTGGGCAATTCAACACAAATGCCACAGTTGGCACAGTGCAGGCATTTTAACGCTTTAACGTATTGTTACCAATCAACCTAACTACAAACACAAGTACCGGTGTCTCCAGGAATCTCTTTTCAACCCAGTGATGGAAGGGAGTTGAATGTCTCGTTTGTGTGGCTAGTGCAAACAGAAGCGCCAAGCAGGGTCTTACAGTTTGTACCTCCACGGGGCCCGACCAGAACCGCAGAACCCCCTCCCAATCAAGGAGTGGCCTTATTGACCAACACCCTCCCTTATTATTTTTTCTGGCGCTGGAACACACCCCTGGCTAACACAAATACAGTACACACATATAAATGTATCTACGATATGGCACAGTTACAGGGCAAACCACGAAAGAAGCCATTGAAGACCTGAGTCAACACTCGGCGTGCGCTCAAAGGAACCGTTTGTCAGCCACCTTCCCCGCCTCTCCTCGCCACCGAGGGCAGCCATCCTTCTGCTAATCCTTAAAGACTAGTGGAGATTGTTAGGGAGCAGTGAGCAATGCCATCAACAAACAGAACTGAACTGATCAAAAAACATGCGTATTCATGCTATGAATCGTTTCTTCACCCCATTTTAATCTGTACTTTCTTTCTATCCATCCGCTCCATCAACTTATAATAGTGCAAAATAAATTACTTTGCAGTTTTGTATATTAAAATACCAGTAATGTTGTTTGGTAATGTTTATTTACTCTTATTTACCAATCCAGCCTCCATAGCTTGTTGAGATCAAGTCGTTTAAGCTAGCATGCACACAGTTAGCCATTTAAGCTAGTCGTTTGGGATACTCAGGGGGAAAGAAGCTAATACTGCTACTACTTCATCTGTTAAGTGTGAACTGAAGTGCCACCTGTCCTGTCACGTCGAGCTGATCTCTGTATCATCCACCTGTCACCTCCGCCCTCTCTCGGAGGTGAACACAATGCCACTGGGATGCCCTAATAATCTTGTTATACAAGTTTAAGCCTTGCTGCGACATGACCTCGCGCTATACTCAAAAGTAGCTCCTAACAAGGGAGGGAATCCTATTACCCTAAGAATACAGCCCAACCTCTTTTTTCTTAGTGTTCACAATTACTGGGGTTTGAGTGGGTCATGTAGCCAACTGGTTATCATATGCTAATTTCATTTGGCTGTTTCACAGACATTAACCTATATATTAGGGTGACCAGACGTCCCCGGTTTCCGGGGACAGTCCCCGGTTTCCGGGGACTGTCCCCGTTTTCAGTAACCTGTCCCCGGCTACTGCTGTCCCCGGAAATGTCCCCGGTTTTCACTGTGACTGAAAGATCCGAAAAAACTAAAATGTTGACCAAAAGACATGTAGTTGCGCACCGTAGCCTACTGCTCTCGCACAGCCACAGGCTAAAGCCAGCCAGAACAAGCCCCGATCTGAGTAGAATGCCCCTCTAGAATGCTGGCTGCGCGGTAGAACTATCTTCTTCCCTTCGCGAGAGGCTACAGTTAGCCTACCTACGCGGTACTTTCATGGCATTCGTGCATCTATTCAGCCAGCTATGGTGTAAACACAGCAGGAATATCATTGATTGAATAGGATTGTGTGTGAGAGAGAGAGAGAGCGAGAGAGAGTGTGTGTGTGTGTGTGTGTGTGTGTGTGTGTGAATATGTTGACTTGTTTTTGTGAAGACCAATGTATTAAAACTTCCTGTTTCTGAATTGAGTGCAACCATTTGTTTTTCACTAAAAACTCTTTGGTGGGTCACACCCACTTACAGTGTCTAAAGATAAATCAGTGTATGGCATGACATATGTGACAACCTCATTAATGTGCTGCCCATGTATAATACATTGGGTTAGGTAAATAAGGTGTAAGGTATGTTGGCCTTCATTTGTAATGTATATTTTTTTAATAATTCACATATTTCAAGTTAGGGACCATTCACAATAAGATATTAATATTGTACAACAATATATGGCAGGTTAGCTGCTTGCTACTTCCCACCCACATTTAGGGAAAACAACCCCCTTAAAACCATATATTTTCTAAAACCATATAACCTGAAGTTTTCATTCAACTTGAAGTGTGGCATTTTCCATTTTAAAGTCTTCCCCAAATCTTGTGAAAATCATGGTGTAAGGAGGAGGCCTTAGTTTGGGTGAAGTGTCTGACATGTTTTTTTTACAGCTGATTTTAAGGATGTTCTTGATCTCAGCTAGAATTTACTACTTTAATCAGAGAAAAAAAACATAATTATTAATCAATTCCTTTGCAATGTTGGATGAATAGAGTGAGAGAAACTGCTTTGTGAATGGTAAGGGCAGTGTCCCCGTTTTAGTTTTTCTATGACAAATACACTACATGGTTGGAGGTTTTTACACCGGTGAACCGAAAATGTCCCCGGATTTTGTCTCAGAAATCTGGTCACCTTACTATATATATATAAACACCAGATGTTTTTTTTAAAGAGTGAAACTAAATGAATGTCCAAAGTATAAAAGTGACTTCAGTTTGTATTTATTATATAATATTATATGCCATTTGGCGCACACATTCTTAGCATTGGTCATGTTATTGTGGCTAGAGCTCTGAATGTGAATGTGAGATTTGAATATATCTCTCCTTTATTTAAAAGACTCCAACCCAGATCAATAAAGGTTAAACAAACTTGTTGTTGACATTGTCTGTATATATAGTCTTAATGCAGGATCTGGATGGCTAGGGCACAACAGCTGCCTGTACACATATTTCAGTGTGACTGCATTAGCCCTGAGGCTAAATGCAAACAAAATGGGCATCAATAAATCATTGAGTCCAAATGTTCAACCCTTCAAATTTGATGTCTCAAGTATTGTGTGTGTGTGTGTTCATATTCAATGAACAAACAGTGGACAATACATGAAAGTTGTACAGAACCTCTGTCACTCTTATTCAAAGAAAACAATGCTAATGTATGATGTCAACCATTTCTTGTGTTTTTGACACGCTGTAGTAGATGACAGGACAGCTCCAAAATGACCGTATTGGCAATCTATAAAAATTTCAAGAAGCACTTCTGACGCCCATGAAAATGTGTTTTGACAGCGACATTCATTAATTCCATTTGGTTTAAATTCAACATGACAAGAGCACAACAAGAGTCAACGAACATAGTCCACATTACTGTTGTGTAGCCATAATTGACATAACAAGCATCCCACTCAGGACTGCGGGGACCAGCATCAAACTAGGCCATGGTTGACTAAGATCACTGGCAGGTGCTCCTAAAACAGGTGGCTTTAGGAGCAACTGGGAGGTGCTAAAAGCAGCTAATCCCAGATTAACGCGAGCAAGTCACTTCCCATTGTAATCCCCATGGCATTGCTGTCCTCTTACAATGTGCTTTGTTCCCCATCTTGGAGACCTTGGAGGATTTGGAAGATGCCTTGAGACTGTGGAAAGAGCTGAAATATTCACAGCACTTTCTAAGACTCAATTAAAACATGTTTAGCTATGTATGAGCAGTCTTGAATGCAAAAAGCAAACTGACAGCTTAGAGAAGTGGCCTGTGATTTGCCTTTCACCATCACAGCAATGAATAATATTTTAGAAAGATTAAAATATTTGCCAAACACATTTTGCTTTGTATTGCTCGTTGTAAGGCATTGCCCTCATGTTTAATTTTGACATTGACTTTTCAGGGGTGAAAAACGAGAGGTTAAACACTTGTCCCTGTAGTAACAAGGGATTGAAGACAGCATTAAATGCCTGATTCTTTTGAAAATTTTTTGACCTAATTATTGCCATATGCTATTTTAACCTAAAATTAAATTGCTTTCGTATAACTTTGAAAGCGCATGCATATACAAAATGTGTATTTTGAATGCCTCTGCACTTATTGGACACAACTATTGGAACAGTGCAGTTCAGGAGTTGGATATAGACTGTGTGTGTGTGTGTGTGTGTGTGTGTGTGTGTGTGTGTGTGTGTGTGTGTGTGTGTGTGTGTGTGTGTGTGTGTGTGTGTGTGTGTGTGTGTGTGTGCGCGTGTGTGTAGATATAGCACAATAAAAGGAGCAAGGTATGCCGCCTCAGGGCTTGTGGACAATTCTCCCTTGCAGTTCCAACTGAATTTGTTGGAGAGAGCGTGTGTGTGTGTGTGTGTGTGTGCTGGCATGCTGTACGAACTGTTGTCAAAGTTCGTACTAATCCTTTCTGCAGCGTATTCTCTGTGACACTACACACACACACACACACACACACAGTGTGTGTGTGTGTGTGTGTGGACATAAATGTAACTATAGTATGTGTGTGTCTGTCAACAGGGATGGTTTGTGTATGTTATGGGAAAGGGGCTCAATGATTTGAAACAGTGATTCTACAGTTTAAGTGATTTGATAAGATTAATCAGATATCACACTCACTAGCATGCTACTCAACAAACCACGTCAACCCATTTTATACCTAGCCTGCTTCTGCCTCCAAAATCAAACACCACAAATGAAGAAAACACATGTACACAAGCAAATGTTTATTCAATCCATGGTCCTGCACACACACACACACACACACACACACACACACACACACACACACACACACACAAATGTATTCATGTGTGTGTATTGACGTCGACCCCCTGTGTATTTTTTTCTATGTGTTTATATATGCAATATCTGAGAGACCTTACGGACCAAAGAGAGACTGAAGAGTGTGGGAAGGCCAGTTCACTCTTATTTTGCACATAAGGTATCCATTGTCCATTACTGGACTACAGTGGCCATGCACTCTTGACAGCCACTCAAACAACCATACATTGACTCATCGCATGCAGTGTTTTTCTATCTATTCACGAGCATGCTCTGATTTAGAAGGACAGGAATCTCAGAACTAGAATGAGACAAACTAACCACATTGGGTGAATTATATTTGTTATCCGTTCAGGTAGTGTTTTACCGAGTTACAAACATGATGCAGTGGCACCTGTGTGAAGAATTAGACAAGTGTATTAATAGCCCCTGTGCTGTGTGGCTGACCGACTCTTCCCCAGTCCAGCTGTTCCGATTGTCCTGGTTTTAGAGATATCATGAGAAGCCTCTGTGAAAACCGTAGAATAATTTCACAGTTGCTTTTTCTTTCTTTCTGGTAGTCCAGTAGAGAAAATGCCCTGAACTGAGTATTACCTCTCTTACAGTCTCTCTTTCTCAGCCCATGTATGTTGGCATGACTACAAGATACATGGGTACTTGTGAGGTGCTCTGTTTACAGTGAGGCGCATACAGCCATGTGCATACGGGGATTTGGGGTGTGTGTGTGTTTTGTTTTTGTGTGCGTGTTTTTCCTTCTGCAAAGCACATGTTAAAAAGATACACATTTAGATAAAGCATTAAACAAACACGCTAGTTTGTTCTTTTATCTAAATGTGGATCTTCTGCATTATCCCCAAGTTATCCGTGGGCTGAGGGTGAGACGGCCTGCTCCAGTGCCTTATCCAAATGCTTCAACGATCTGTTAGTCCACCAGGGCCTGGAGATGTGGTTTGTGTTCATAGCAAAGTCACAGCAGCCTTATGTGTTCCTAGCCTCTACAATAAAGCAATGGTTCCAATGCAAATCTCACAACTTTCAGCGCACGGCATATCAGCCACATATCAATTAAAGTAAATAATGGATTTAGATTAGCTGGTACGCAAGTCTGTTGTGTATACAAGCAATGAGTCATTTAATATAAATATACAGTGTGTTTATCCAGATCAATTAATTAGTGACACACAAACACACATTACACTCTGTCTCTCCCTCTCACACCTTGCAGCTCTCCTCTAACTGACATGGACAGAGAACAAAGGGCAGGATCAGCAGGTTGCATGTGTTGCTGGTCAGGAAGGGGTTAAGACCTGAACAGTGATTACAGAAGGGCAGGTGTCACCAGAGGACACCTGGCCACTGATCCAATCCTTAAAACACACACACACACACATACACACACACACACACACAAGGTTCTTCCTTGGCTGTCACTGGGTCAGAGATTAAACTGTCCCCTTCAGGGGGGTTATGGGGTTGCGACACATTTTGTGACCAAGTCTCTAAAACAGTCCAAAATAGAATCAGGTCATTGCATGGCCGTCCTCTGGCCAAAACCAATCAATTTTCAACTGCTATTCTGATTCTAATGCCACAAAAAAGTTATAGAATGTTTTAAAATGTATAATTATGTAAAGCACCAGGGAGCCAGCATCCATCCCATTGTGTTCTTTAATGTGATTTATTTCCAAAGTGTAGAGCCAGTGTTCTTGTACGAATGCTTCATTCCAGTGTGGCCATCATCATCATCATCATCATCATCATCATCATCATCATCATCATCATCATCATCATCATCATCATCACCTAACAAGAGGAATGCTAACCCTTGGCTTAGGCTACAATGGCACCGGCTGAATTAGATTAGAGCAGGCTTTGTTAAAAGCTGGTGCAAATCTAATCAAGAGAGGGACCTCAATTACGCTAGAATGTACTTAGAAGATCAGATCAGTAAAAATGGAAGTGGGGAGGCGCACTGTAAGAATCGAATGGGCAGCAATTAAGGTCAGTTAATTTTGGCTGACAGCAGCTTTAAAACTTATTGCTGGGCTTTTCTCTCCCACTGTAATGAGAACAATGTAATTATGTGGTCGGCGGGTGTTAGGGGTTGTTGGCTAGCGGGATTAACTCAGGGTCAGTAACAGCCTGTCTGCCTCCTTGGACCTTATATTTAACACTTACGAGATAGCAGCCACCAAGGGAACTCAAATGTCTTTTGAAGTCCCCCCCCCCACACACACACACACACACACACACACACACACACACACACACACACATTTAGTACAAAAAAAACAGAGGGCAGGAATCTGGGGTCAGCTGTAGGTGATGGTGGAACGAGAGAACGTAAAGGACGCACACTTTCTCTGCGCCACTCCGGTGTGGAATGCGCTGGATCACCGCGGTCTGGGGAACAGGTGGCAGGCCCAGAACAAAACACAACAGCTGAGGTTAACGCCTGACCTCTGACCTCTCCCAGCCCCTGACAGCCAAGACAGGAAGCAGTTGACATGGACAGAGGCTGGTCTCTGGCTTCTCTGAAGGCTTCATCCATTACACCACAAGGATCTGCTACTGGGAGTGCTAATGCTAATAGTTTAATAGCACCATTACACAGTCACAAACAAAGGGCTTAGCAGACAATGAGATGATATTAAATTAGGGATGTGAACAACTCACATTTTTCACGGTCGGAAAATCGGTGGTAGTATGAGCAAATAATTGATTATTCAGATTCGCCGACAGGGTCAGAAACCTTGCTGGGGAAATGTTCCTATTTGTGGCCAAAAATCTTTGCAGCTGCATTGTACCCTAAATATTGACGGGTGTCAAACAGCTAATAAGATATTGTTGTTGCGGCCATTATTATCAAGCAATGTGCCTTACATTTTCGTGATCTAAAAAAGGGGGAAGCATGGATCTCCCGTTGGAGCACACATCCATCCTCTCCTCTCGGTCTGTCTCCCTTGCATGTTTTTCCATTAAACCCAAAGCATATATTCCCTCATATTTGTAGTGCAACAAAAACAAGAACCAGAATCATACATACATTCAAAAAACGTTATTTTGCATATGTTCTGATATGGCTGTGTGCTTTGGGCTTAACATCTGGTTAAGGCTTCGGCTATCCGATATGTTTTGAAGCAGCGTTCTAATATTAATATAATATGGCGTTTTCCACTACATGGTACGGCTCGGCTACACTCTACTTGCTTTGGGTACCAAGTACTTTGTTTTCCACTGTAGATAGTACCCCTCAGTGTAGGCAGGATTCTCACTTAAATCCTGTCTGAATTGGAGCCGGCGGAGACCACTGCTGCAGGATTACGTTTTTATCATCTGATCGTTTTTTCTTTTAATTTCTGAGGTGGTTCAATTCGTTAAAACAAATGTGTAATTTTAATAACGCAAAAAGCAAAACTACAATATCACATAGGATTGCTGCATGGGCATCAGTGGCTTTCGGATCCAATCATCAGCCCAAGTCCAATTCTGTTACGGCAGAGATCCAATGTAGCCTAAAAGTTTCAGAAGACACATTGCTTCCATAGTATACAAAAAAGGTGGTTTGAACATTGTGCAAAGTTTTGATGAAATTGCATGGCAGGACTAGCGCTATTCACCCGAAGAGATCACACAGGCGCTATTGTGGGTGACAGATCGCCAGAAAAGAAAAAAAGATCTGTTCTATTCATGTGTATTAAATTACAAACGCGTTATTATTAGCAGGTAGAGCTTTTTGGTATCTTTTGCCTTTGTTTAAACATTGAAATAGCTAAATACGTCATTATTAAAACCCTTTTTTATTAAAACCATTAACAGTGTTTTCAGTCCCAGGTACTGGGTACTATCCACAATTTTAGCGAATGGAAAACCAATCCAAGCGAGTATAGTCAAGTCGAGCCAGTGCCATGCGGTGGAAAGGGTACTGTAAAACAACCCAGGCTTCCATTTGCTTCAATCATTATCATTATTATTATCATTAACACCTGACCTGTATTTGGGACAGGCTTCTATTATTTTCGAAACTGTTAAAAATAGCATAGCCAACAACCGATTATTCTGACCCATCCCTAATCTAAATAGTAATCCCAATGCTAAGGTCTTATACAGGGCAAGGAATAGCTCGGAGAGAAAAGATAGAGCATAGAATAATAGAGAGGGAACACCCTTACATGAGGGCTATGAGTTAGGCTGGGGAACAGCAGAAAACAATGAAAGTTAAAAATATAAAAACAAAAAACAACTGACTGTGAGGTTGTTTCTTTGACGACCTGTGTGTGTGTGTGTGTGTGTGTGTGTGTGTGTGTGTGTGTGTGTGTGTGTGTGTGTGTGTGTGTGTGTGTGTGTGTGTGTGTGTGTGTCTGTGCGTGCGTGCGTGTGAGTGAGTGAGTGAGAGCGAGAGAGAGACATTTCTCTGACACACTCCCTCTCTGCTTGGGTTTCCAATCTGCCCTCTCATCTCATCGCGGAGCATTACCTCACTAGCGGAGGAACTCGCCAAAGCCGCAGCGCGGTCACACAACAGACAAAAGCGCTCATCTCCAGGAAGCCGCTGCCACTGCCTTGCGGTTTCTCGGGGGAGAGGAGAAAAGAGGGAAAAAGTGACTCAGCCCCCGGAGCCTTCTTTTCTTCTTCTGCAACTCCCCACCATCGACGGAGGGATGAAAATGGAGAGGAGGGATAATATTTAGAGCAGGCCCCATTTCAAGGGGAAAGAGAAGAGAGAAAGTGGTGCGTGGAGCCGGGGGGGTGTGAGCAGCCACCAAGGGAGGGCCTGATGCTTCTTTCTGTTTTAATATCCCATGTCTGACAGTGGGACATACCGTTGGATCTGAAGCTAGGGCCTCGACCACCGCACCATAGAGAACCCAGCTAAAGGCCTGACCCTCTCTCTCTCTCTCTCTCTCTCTCTCGTAGCGTGAGTCTTTTCCAACCAGCGCCAGATGGACCTCTGACAGATGTTGACAAGGCATGTGCACACGGGAAACCACGCTAGCACTCACACAGCCCACCGAGCATTAGCTTAGATGGCTCTATGAGAAATCGCTTGGGTTTACCGTTGAAAATGCCATGTTCCACTCTTAAAATAATTATCAATGTGTTCTGTATAAATAATTGTAATTGCCTTAGTGAAGTTACTCACGAAAGATAGCAACGTGATTATTTTGTGATTCGTGTGGAATATTGAAGTCTAAGGCAATGAATATGCTGAGCAGAAGACATGAGCAGGAGAATATACAATATTTGTGGGATGAAGAACACCATTGGGCAGCAATAAAAGAAACTCTGCACTATGCAACGGTTATACTTTCCCAGTTTACGTTAGATTCCGTTCCACACACATGCAGGGCATTTCTGCCCACTTGGACTCCATATGAATGTGCATAATCGAATCAGTCAACTACGTTTTGCAGTGGAACGTTACGAAGAACATGATAGCAAACCGTTATCGTTGCGGCAGAGCACTGAGAAAGTCCTAACCCAGGAAACGACATTACATTCTGTTAAACACTGCCCATTAGTGCAGCTGATTGGTCTAATATTGTACATTTCAGTCAAGGTCATGGACAAGAATACAGGGTAAACAGCGGAGGCACATAACAAGACTTTGTTTGGGGGTTTGGGAAAGCCAAACGGGTAACCTCAGTGGGCTCATTAGCTCATTAGCTTGTTAGCTTACCGCAAATCAGTCCGAGAGGCTTGGCAACAGCTGCGCTCTGCTAACTCCGCTAACTCTTTGGAAATGACTGTCATTATGGCAGCCCTGCTTCACAGCAGGGTCCCCCGACCAGACCTTTCACCATGCTCAGTATACCGCGCTGCGCTTCCTCATGCTTCCTTTTGAAACCAGACAATAACAATCATGGCCTGTGTACCACAGTACACACACACACACGTTGGAAGGCCTTCAAAATGTATTTGTGTACATACGATCAAATACAGATTTTACAGCTATGACAGTTTCACAAAACAGTAGACTCACAGTAGCCTACCGTAAATACAAAACCACATTCATTTAGTGGACAGTGGGTTGAACTCAGACACCAAACTTCAACTTTTCATCACTATCCATTACTGAAATACTCACATAAAATAGACACATTTTCAGACAAATGGAAAACCTGACCTGCATTCAAACACCTGTACTTAATATATGATCAGAAGGAGACCGCACCCTGTTTCAGAGCAGTTTTAATCAATCTACAGAGAAATCATGAATTGCTGTCACGACAGGACTGATACCCTGTAAAGACCATAATCTTGTTAGGAGTGGTCCGTTTTGTCATCTTACCGCCATTCAATTGAGTTAGAAAGGCAATTGCATGTTAAAGGAGAAAATGAGATTTGTTGGGGAGACGGGGATGGGGGGGTGGTTGAATAACAAACTAAACTAAGTGGTCCATTTTTCACAATCATTGTCCAATTTATGGCTTCAAACAAAGTGAGATTTGGACAGGTTTGATTTCTTCCTCAGTGTTCGCAGAGAGGTATGATGCCACTAAAGATTTAGACACTCATCAAAAAGTGCTACACATATTTTAAAAACAGCATTTCTTTCAACTTAAACTTAATTTGTAACTTTTGCTCATATGCATGAGCGTATGTTCGCCTATGTAGCTATGTAGTTTAGCATTCTTAAATGGGAGGATTAGCCAGATGGTACAATCATTCTTTCCCCCCTTTAACTCCTCTTGTCTCTGTCATTTTATTTGGCTTCTGCCTCTGCTATAACCATCGAAGACCGGCCACCCCGACCTCTATGTCTCGATTTTGGATCTAGTATTACCTACCTACAGCACCATTTGACTCCAGATATGATCTGTATTGCCCGCCGAGAGAGAGAGTCCATTAAAGAAGGCATACTGTAGAGCTCGGCGGTGAAGGGTTCCTGGAGGGTTGCCTGCTAAAGTCTTTTAAAAAGGACCCCTTTCTTTGGGCCCTGTGAAAGCGTCTATTGAGGGACCATGGGGCAGAATGCTACCCCGACGTGGAGGTCTGCGCTGCAAGCAGAGAATCAAATCAAAGGCATTCTGTATGCGCTGCCATGAAGCAAGAGAGGGCCACAGACATGGACACAGTCAACTGCAGTTTTGTTAACCTGGAACCTGACAACACACACACACACACACACACACACACACACACACACTAGACGTGTGTGCCCCTCCCTGCTAACGCTAGGTTAGAACAGAGCATCTCTTCTCTGGGAATAGTTGAAGGTGCCACAACCCCAGGAGAATGTGGAGACTTTTGAGGTCACAGTGCCTTGCTTGATCTGTCCCAATTAATGTGGGAGTAGACACTTTTCAACTTTTCACACCCTAGCGTTTCCAAGTGGTATTATTTTTGTGCTGCTGTTGCAAAGACAAACCGGAATCGCTTTCCGTTTGCTCAGGGCCTAGCAACCACAAACAACACAAGACGCACATTTGTTTGGAAATCTCTGCGAAGAAACGATCAACACTTTGGAAATAAGAAAGAAAGAAGCATGTTCACTGAAGAGGTTAACCAAAATCATCATAATTTCATATTGAATTTGGGAACAGGCAAAAACTATTGTAATGATGTGCATTGCATAGTAATACCAAAGTTTTAGTATTGCTTCGCACAAAGTATCGGCAGCAGGGGTTGGCGTCGGGGTGGAGGGGGGAGTAGAAGAAAACAGGAGAAAAAAACATGAGTTTATTAATTAATTTAGTCTATAATGGAGACATGAAAGCTAGATACAAATTATTTAGGATGTGTTGAGAAAAGTGAACTTGGTTGGTAGTCTGACTGGATTGCCTGGCAACATGAGGTTTATTCAGGTAGTATACTCAATGCAACCAAAATGTAGCATACGCAGATATAAGTAGTGTCATCAGATTTGCCTGTGCAATATTCTACATTTATCATATAGCAATAAGGCAATAGAAAGTGGTTGGTTGTTTGTTGGTTGCACGCGCAATGGTTAACACAATGGTTGATACTAGGGATGGGCATTTGAAGGCATATCAATATTCGAATATTCTATTTAAAAAAAATCGAGTAATCGAATAACCGAACTACAAAAAAAAAAAAGTGTAGCGCACTCATAATGTAGCCTGAATGGCTTCCGTGATCTGGCCTTCACTAAACAAATGTATTCGTTTTCCATCTATTAGTCAAACAAATAAGGAAATCAAATCCAATTTGTTCAATTTATTGAGCATTTTAGAAGAAAAAAACACTCGAAATCAGTATGCTGAATCGAAACGAGTTGAAACGAAACCATCCTTTTTGACAAGAATATGAATGAACAGTATTGCATACTTAAGGCACAAACTGAAATTAGATTCAAGTAAATTTAAGGCACAAACTGAATAGATTCAAGTAACTGAAGCACAGCAGCAAAAAGTATAAGCACTGGTGGGCTTGGATATCAACAGAACTCCACTTGCAGCGAATGGGCCTGCCTCGCATTACGCATGATGCGCATATAACAGCATCCACACAAAAAAAAGAGCATATCTACGTGCTCGGGGGAGCCCGCCGTGGAAAAGACTCTGAGAGAGTCTATTCACACATTCCACATTTTTTTCACCAATCTTGTCAAAATATTTCCACACTTCGCTTCTTTTGGTCGCCATTTATTTTAGTGTGCGCGCTGACGGCAAGTTTAAACTACGTGATGCGCAAAGGCACAACAATGTATCTAATGTATTGCAATTGTGTTTTTTCTTTCTTTCTACTTTACATATTTTAAATGCCATTAGTATACATGTTTAATGAACAATATGTAATTAATATAGCTAATGAATAATATTTAATTAACTTTAGGCACAAATTTAAAAAAATCTGCTACAGCTAAAGTCGAATACCCACGTCATTTTGCATAATCGAATATTCGAATAACTGTGCCCATCCCTACTTGACACACTTCCTTTGTGCCGTAAATGGAGCCTTAATTTTTCCCGGGAGATAGTACCCAGTGGCAAACAGATTGCATAGTGAAAGCGAGGCTTATAGGGAACCAATCTAAATGCCGATGGTGTCATTATTCTGTAGCCATTACACTGTGCAATCAACATTTACTTCATATTGATAAGTTAAAGCAAAAAAGCTGTCTACTGCCACTTTAAAGTTATATCTAGAACTGTCCTTACTATCTTTGATGCCATTTTGTTGTTTTTGTATGACCACATTGAAGAATGATGTATGCTGTAGTACAGTAAGATAAGGACAAAAACCATCATTCCAAATCACAAGATCATTTATTATTTAGGGACAAAGACTTACAGAAATGAGAGAAACTCCGACACCCTCTTCTTACTTGCTTGTGAGTTTAGAATTCATGAACGTCACCTGAAAACACAGCAGAGACAAATGTACATTCATAACTGTAAGTTATGCAAGTTGCCGGTGAAAAGCATGGATTTTCTACCATCAAGTCAAGTCAAAGTCATTTGCAGTCACAACATGCAGTTATTTTTGTTTTTGTTTTATTTTTGGGGTAGCTGCTGTAGCAACTGTTGTATTTTTACTTGTATTTAAACGTTTATTTTTATACTGCACTTTACTACTGATTACTGTTATTTATGTTTTATGTTTGTACTATAACATGACACTTTGTAATTCACCAATAAAGTATATATATATATATATATATATATATATATATATATATATACACACACATATATACAGTATATATATATATATATATATATATATATATATATATATATATATATATATACTTTATTGGTTTTGCACATGCAAATCAACAATAAAGTAAAAGCACTTGTGAAGTGTCATGTTAAAAGTGTCACACACACACACACACACACACATACATACATACATTAGTATACATACATACATACATACATACATACATACATACATACATACATACATACATACATACATACATACATACATACATACATACACATACAGTATATACACACACACACACACACACACAAGATGCAGAATAATTTCAAATAATCATAAACCCATGTTGGGTTTGACATTTTGTTCAACGACAGCATTTGATTGTGATGATTCCTATCAGCTAGTACTAGTACTATTTGACTTAACAAAATCAGTAAGGGAGCAGAAAAGTGTCATGTATAGTGTCCAGTTGGAAGGTAGTGGGTTCAATTGTCATTGTCCGCAGCCAACCTGCAGGTCTACCAGGCAGATAATACACATTGTCCACAGCCGACCTGGAGGTCTACCAGGGGGATAATACACATAGACAACATTTATCTCACACACATCTTATTCTCCCCCTCGTCTTGCCTCCCATTATTTAGTGGCTCCCTTTCTTTTGTTGCAATAGGATTAATAAACAGCTATTCTTCACAGGTAAGACCCCGGATCACGGGTGACGCCATTTGTAAACAATGTCTAATTATTCTATGAAACCATGTGCCGTAGATCATTCGGTGTGAGGAGAAAACGCATACAAGTATAAAAAGTATAAAAGTATAAAAGCTCCAAACATTTGCGCGTCATGTTTGCGTGTCCTGTCCGTGCAACCGGCCATGCGGACAGAATAATCTAGCCATAACCACACACACCCGCTTCTTAATGACATGTACCTGAAATCTGTGTAATACACTTTCAATAAAAGTGACTATTGGGTGATAAGAGCTAAATACTGACTAAATAGTGGTATAAAATAAATTCATGTTCATCCTGTGCCAGGGATACATAGATGGTCCTGGCCCAGTGTGAGCCAGAAAGACCAGTGTTGTGCTCCTCATTTCACACTTTATTTCTACATAAACATCACAACACAGCCATGGAAAGTCCAAACCAATGACGAGTGCTGTGATTCCTCAGCTTCAAAGTTAAAGAATTGGTTTAAATCGCTCCTAACGCAGTTACCATGTGGCGGCCACAAGGAACATTCAAAAGCTCAACTCAAACAAAGACTAAAACATTTAAAAAACCTTGGTCAGCTTTGAAAACATACCTAGCATTCTTTTGAGGAATTAGATGAAACTAAACTGTTAACCTGGGGTGTTGGCCTACACGGATACACCCGCACTTACTGTCTGTCCACACATACACATATCTGTGTGTGTTACCCTACATTTACAGATGTGCACATCTGTGAATGCAGGACAAAACACATGTTTTTACACAGTTTTCAGTGTATGATAATTGGTGAAAATGATGTAGATGACAAAAACATGAAAGAATCTCTCTCCCTCTCTCACTCACATACATACACACACACCCACACAACCATACTATACTATATACAATGACTAGGGCTGCCTTCCCTCAGCCTTACCTCAGATAACAAGCTATAGAACTCAAATTGCCCCAAATTGGGCAAAACAAAAGAGGAAGTCGGCTTAATAGTAAGTGAGGTTCTATTAACAGACAAGAGAAAAGCGATTCATAAGAGGTAGGGAGATAGAAATTTGGTTTGCACAGAGAAACGATAAATTGGATGGGCCATTATTGAATCCCTTGGGTGTGGGACTCAGCAACACACAAACACAAATTCACCCCATCCACACACAGACTCCCACCCACTCACCGACCCACACACACACACACACATCCACACCCACCCACACCCACACAGACCATCTTGGCTGCTCTAACGTGGTCATCACCCCTGTGTCTGAACACTGTGTTTAAGCTGTACAAAGAGAGCAATACATACACGCCTTTGATTCCACAATTTGAGGCTAATTGAAAACAATGAAGAAGAAAGTCTGCAGAAGGCATATGATCTTTTATTCATGTTTTTAATCAACCAAATAATCCTCACTTGGAAACCAACCGCAATTCTCTCTCAGGGTACAATTAAGGGCTGAAAAACTCAAAGACTTGCACACAGCACATTGCTTTGTTGTTTTGTTTTTTTCTACAATAATAATAATACTACTAACAATAATAATAATCATAATCATAATAATAATAATCGTAAGAACAAGTACTCCACAGAACATACTTACAAGAAGCATTTTTCCATAAACAGGATTGATCGTTTGAATGTGTAACTTTCAGAGAGTTTTGTGGAGCATGCAGCATCACCTCAACAAGAGTAAACAGGCCTGTCTGCTTCATACTAGACGCCTTTTCTTTTCTTTTCTTTTTTTGTTCAAATTGCCCGGACGCGAGTCGGAATCCGTGGAGTGCCCTTCACACGTTCAGAGCAGGCCCGTCTCAACATGTTCCAGATATCTGCAGAACAAGTTATTCTGTCGCATCTCTCGCTCCTTTTAGACTGTTTTCAACCATTCCTTCCTACCCCCCCCCCCCCCCCCACACACATACACACACAAACACACACTGACACACACACGTACATACACTGCCACTCATCTGCAGATGTCCACGCTGACACCTGGTGCATGATGGGTAATATGGGAGAGGCTGTTGGATGGCCTGCAAGTTGCCATGAAACAAAAAGTTAACACAGACACAATCACACACAGACAAAGAGACACACACCCTAACAATCACACACATGCATATTTTTCATGCACGATTGCAGAACCACACAAAAATATTCTTCACACACAAAAATCCATGTTTGACAAACCCAGACTTTAGTGTTTAGTGACCAAAATATGATATTCTCCACTCAAACTAGGAAAGCTGTTTTAAATGGACAGTCTCTGTTAATTTTCTTTGAAAATGCTGTTCATGCCAAATATAAAAACTCTTTATAACACTGTCGACTGGTTTCTTCTGCATTTTTCTCTTATTCATTTCCATTATATTTCCAAACACACTTCTGTTATGACCCCTACAGAATCGGCTGAAATAAATCAGACATAACAAACAGAATTGCAAAAAGAACAAAATGAAAATGTATTAAGGGATACAGCTTACCCAAACAGAACACGAGGAAGGATAAAGGTGAGGAGATGTGGCCAAAGCAGAACAAAAGGAGGAGAAACAAGTGAGCCAACCACACTGTGGACCATAGAACCCAGCAGTCCCACTTAAACTACCAAAATAACCGACTACACTACCAAACGAAGCCGCAAAAATTGATTACCAGCTCTCCTCCAAAATAAATAGGATTACAAAAGGCTGTAGCAAACACCAACTGTCTCTGATATGTTCACAGGTGAGGCTAATCATAGTTAGCATAGCAGCCGGTTCTCTCTCTCTCTCTCTCTCTCTCTCTCTCCACTGGCTCTCTGGAAGATAAACTAGACACAGGTACACAGTGGAGGAGAGAGAAGAGCTGGGCTGTGACACTTCACACACTGTGCTAGGTTGTATGTGGGGTATTCACACACACAATGGCGGTTATGAGAAGAGCAGTGTAATAGAGAGAGCTCCCCTCTCCTGTCGTCACACCACATCATGGAGTGGCAACTGGAGCCCATCCAGCTATACTGTCAGCCACAGCTGGTCACTGACAGGACACACACACACACATATGCCCGCACACATGCCACCCCCCCCCCCCACCCTCCACATGGACACAAAAGGAAAGTTGTCCATGTACATGCTCATAAGTGCACACACACACACAAACACACCATTAAGAGACTGAAAGGAGACAATGTCCCATGTTTGTGTTGTTTTGATCAATTTTGCAATACAATTAATCATTCAAGCAGTAAAATATATCCCTAGAGATTCCCCTGTCTGTTTAGGTGTCTGTCATTTACTTTACACACAAAAGGTAATGTGTGTGTGGGGGGCTGTGACAACAGGTAATGAAGACATCGCAGTCTACACCCAGACAACTGAATGGTTTTGGTCCAAGGTTGTCAACCTGACATGAAACAGAAAAGTTTACATTTCGGATTCAATCAACACAAACATGAATGTATGATGCCGCTACCGTCCAACAGATATAAAATGCCTCATAAAGGTCAACTAGCCAACAGCAGAACACACCTGTCTGGCAAAGGAATCTTCCAGCAATAAAACAAAGGCTTGCTACTGGGTGAAGCAAAGCACTGATGGCTTTAGGGAAGGAAAAGACAGAGAGAGAGAGAGAGACAGACGGACAGACAGACAGACAGAGACAGAGAGAGATAAGAGATCTGGCACAAGAGCGAGAGTTACCCTATACCGAGCAGCACGCACCGCCTGCACCTGCACAATGAATGTACACATTCACCCCCCCCCCCCCCCCCATCCCCCCAAATGTTGTCTTCTTGCAGCTGTCAATGCCACTTGTGCAGACGCACGGACACAGTAGCATCGAGGACATGAGGAACAATAGCAGTGTCCAGGCAGAGGCGGTGAGTCTCTCTCTCTCTCTCTCTCTCTCTCTAGGGAGATAAGCACCACATGGGGCCCCTGCGAGGCTGTGGACGTGGCCCTCACGGCAGGGGCTTGGGGGGTATGGGTCCAACTAATCACATGGACAATTACACCCCAATGGGCTGCAGTTGACCCATAAGTGATGAGCTTACAGCTTGTATCGGCTTGTATCGTTGCTATGCTCTCTAGCTACTCTCCAGTTTATCTGAATCATGTCTGATCTATTGTCACTGGTCACTTGCCCTCTTGGAGATGATGACTGACAGATGGACAGATTCTGGGGCTTCTCTGGTACAATTTCACTATTTAGTCATTTAGCAGATATGCGTTTATCCAAAGCAACTTATGGTAAATTCCGTTTAAGGTATACTTAAGGAGCAGGTAGGGGTTGGGGCATCACCAAGGATGCCCCAACAAGTGGTAGGCTGCAGGTAGGCTGCAGACATGGGGGATCTAACTCAGATCTAACTCAGTATGTTTTAAATGGGAGTCAAACACCCTAACCACTACACTATCCTGCTTCACTTTCCTGTGTTGTGCTCTGTTCATACGTCAGACTTTCTTCAGACAAAAAGTCCACTGCGTTCCTTCACTTTTTATACAGTTTGATACAGGAGGTACATTTCTCCACACCGAAGGCTGCACCTTGACCCAACATGGCTCTGCTGCCAGATATGAGTGTGGGTGGGCAAACCGCTACATACAAACACCTTCATCAGGGTGGGGACCAGGGAAGGGGATGTTTGCATGACTCAAAAGCCTTTTTGTGCTCTCCACACAAAAGGGCTGGTGGAACATTACAGAGGATTACGTGGCTGTGTGTATGTTGTTAACATGAAGTATTGCTTAAGTAAAGGGTGGGGCGGTTGGGGTGGGTGTGGAGGAGTGTGTGTGTGTGTGGCAGGGGGGGGGGGGGGGGGCAAGCACCGGCATATAAGTCCAAACCTCACCCCTCTGTTCGCCATGTCGTTAAGAGTCGCAGATTACATTATGCCACTCCGCCATTGTCCCGCTTAGCCGAGACAAAGCCTGTTCCACTGTGCAAACACAGCGACTCGCAAAAGGTTGTAAAAACAAGAGGTGTATGTCAAAGGCAGACCTGAATAGGATCTCCTTTGCCTTCTGTTGTGGAGTCTGTGAGGTATGCATGAACACAGCGCTGCGTGACAGAGAAGAAAGGAGGTCCTTGTCAGGGTAAGCAGGAAGGAGAACATAAAGAAGTTTGTGTCTTCTTAATGAAAAGATCAATAATGTGAGAAGCAACCCAGGTGGAGAAAAAATGTTAAAACCTTTAGAGTGGAGATAAACATCAAGCGATTCATGGATTCACAATCAGAGCACATAGATGCGGTTTGAGCGGTCGGCATTGTACACCAAAAACAGCCGTTGGTGCTCATCGGCTGAAGAGAGTGTCCTCCAGAAAAATACACAGGATGAAATAATGCGTTTAAATCTATGGTCAGGAACAATTACTCCCAATAAAGGGTCAGAACAACAGCTCTGAGTGACAGATGTTAGTATTTTGTTTTTCATCTGGACTCAATAATACTGTAGCAGTCTCTGTAGTAGAACAATGTCAACCCTGTCACAGCATAAACAAGGCTTCATCTGTCAGGGGCAATTAACAGGGGCGACCTGGCCTCCCTTTAATTTACAGGGCCGCCATTGGCCGGTAATTAATTGCTGTGTGCATAAATGCAAATGAGTCCTCTGGGAGAAGGAGAGGTGAGGAGGGGGGATGTAATCTCTAAAAGAGGGAAATGATTTAGAGGACAGAGCACAAATCTGCCAGCCTGTCCCAGGCCCCAGAGAAAGAGAGGGAGAAACAGAGAGGGGGGGGGGGGGGGGGAGCGAGAGAAAGAGAGGGGGGGGGGTTGTGAGCAAGAGCAAGGGGGAGAGAGAGGGGGGGAGACATGAAGAAGCTGGTTTTATAAGAATGTGTGGGTGAGTGTGTGCTTGATATTTTGCTGGTTATTATAATATACAGTATATAGATACTATGAGGATTTTTTTATGTGTGTGACAATAATACAAAAACCGACAACAATAATATCAGTTAACTCTATTTCAAGGCAGACATTTGTGCCCACATAGCCAGCTGCTTAATGTCGAGCTTTCTGACTTGAGGTTTTTCTAGAGGTTTGTAAGCTTCAAATATTTAGTCAGCCGCAGAACTACTCTGTGCAAGACTAAAATGTTATCTTCTTAATCTTAACACATTGCATGAAATTGACTATGTTCCGCACCTCTTTACCTATTCATCTATTTTTCTGATTTTTAGCCTACCTTCAACTCATCAAGAAGCATAACAGATTATGAACCGTTTCATTTGCGGTTCCGTTGATTCACGTTTGGTCAGACTTCAGACCCACACATTGTGCATCCAAATAGGGCGCCTGATGGCCACCAGGCAGACTGAAGATACAAGGGGCTTAACTGCTCTGCTTGATGCTAACATAGCTAATTAATGAGTAGTGGAATATATCCCAATACAGTTCATTAGTTGTAGTCATAATTCATGCACTTTATTAAAAAATGTTTTACATTTGTTCTGGTTAAACTTTCTCTGAGTCACAAGACACACCTTTAAAAGGTTAATATCCACTAATAACCCCTGCCCCCAACCCCCCCCCCCCCCCTCCCACCCAGAGCTGAGGAGTTACACAACCGCAAAAAGCACCTGAAATCAAAGCAAACCCGGGCCAAGGGTACATGTAATCTGTAATATCAGCGGCTATTGTTGCTCTCATTCATAAATCCTATCCCACAATGGGCTGGTACTTAAATCCCTTTGTTTGCGCTGTGAACAAACAGCCAATGTAGACCCCATTGTGTGTTGAAGCTTGCACAAATGTGAGGCAAAAAGACACGTGAAGTTTACAGCGGATGTATGCAGCAAATGCAGCAACACTTAAACACATACACATGCACATGCAGTGGCCACAATAGCGTCTTTATGATATAAGCCTCTTTTCACGACAGCGCTTTACAAAAGCAAATGAGATTTTTCCTACAGCAGGACTCCAGAAATAACAAGTGACATCACAGGCTGGCCAACGTATATATTTCCCATATTAGAGAGGAGGAGTGGTGGTGGGGGGTCCTGAAAATGAGGCTAACCAGCTTGCTGAGGCAGCGATTTTCCTCTTCAGCCAGAACAAGCTCTCCTAGGAGGGGAGCCGTGTGCTGGGAGAAGCAGTGGCAAGGGTCCACTTTATTCAGTTACGTCGGCCGCCTGCCAAGAAAAATCAACTACCTGAAAAACAGTTAGAGTTGTATGAAAGAGGGGGGGGTGACCTGGTTTGGCCGTTTCTGTCCTCAAATGTTGTCGGATCCCAGAATCGCAATCGCTAGAACATAGCGAGCTGAACATGAGGTTAGCATTAGCCGTGCAGAAGCGTAACAGGTGGGTTTTGTGAAGAGCCTGTAATTTCCTTCAGATGGAGTAGCAGCACCCCGGCTCGCACACACACAAACTGGGACTACTGTTCCCGGCCTGTTTGTGCTGTGTAAGCATGTGTATGTCTGTGTGCATGCATGTGTGTATGTTTGTGTGTGTATTTGCATGTATGTATCTATCTCTGAGCGTCCTAGTGCCAGAGACATCTGTCCTCCCGTCATGCAGTGTGTAGGATTACTTGGAGGAAACATGAGTTCTAACACAGTCAGCTGGATATCCAACCCCCCCTTCCCTTCTCAGTGCCCTCCCAGCACCCATACCCACCCATACCCACCAGCACTAAAAAGTCTCCACTATGTCACCACATCACCACCTTTCGCTACGTCTGTCCAACATACATGTACCATACCCATGGATCCAGATGTCCTCAAGGAAATGAAGACAGTTCATATTCTATACACTCTCTTTTCTTGTCTCTTCTTTTCTTGTCACTCTCTCCTTTGCCATCTCTCTTTCTCTCTCTTTCTCTCTCTCTCTCTCTCTCTCTCTCTGCAAATATAACTCTCTCCTCAAGTTGGCCTGGTCCCCTAACCACCACCTCACCATGACAACAGCTCGATTAAAGGCTTCTCTATGGCAACGCCCTGCAGCCACAGCTGGCCACCGACCAATTGCCCTTTCTGACGTCAGAGATGGTGGGTGGGAGTGTGTTCACCCTCCTCCACCATCTCCATCTCCATCCGCATCCCCACCTCAGCCTCTTCCCTACCACCACCAACATAACCTCAGGGCCTCTTGACCACAGCGCTGTTCTGGAGCTCCGATGCTTCGCCTCCACTACTCTAAACTGCCACTGGCAGCAGGGGGGTGGGGTGGGTGGGCAAGCATAGAGGCCTGCTGCAA
The DNA here is from genome assembly GCA_030340625.1 of Merluccius polli. Taxonomy (NCBI): domain Eukaryota; kingdom Metazoa; phylum Chordata; class Actinopteri; order Gadiformes; family Merlucciidae; genus Merluccius; species Merluccius polli. Next base: position 54,739 of record JAOPHQ010004855.1, read on the forward strand.
GTCACAGACGGAGTGATCTGCCACACCAGGGAACTCCCAGGGAAACACCAAAAATATACTCAGAGAGAACACACAGAAAACGGGCCGGGCAACAGGGATCCCAATTGGCGTTATCAACGTTATGATTGCTTATCTTGCTGGTTTTCACTTTAACTTCTCAACTCCTGTGATAAAATGGACAGCATCCAGTACATTCATGAGTATTTATTTGTTAGACAACAGCATTGTGTATCGGAAGAACACAGACACACAAACACACACATAAAATATGCATGCACACATGCATGTACATATGTGTAACTGATTGTGTGCCATGTGACTGATACATGCATGCCGTTTCTTCTGTGATGTGCATGCTCCTGTTGGGCAGCAGCAGGCAATGAGGGAGCAGGCGCACCACGTGACGTGCACCCCTTTCAACAGCTAGTTGTCAAATGGACTCGTGGGAATAACAGCAAGTCTTTTTTGAACCAAGGTCTCTTTTAACAGCAATGAGCAGATGTTGAATGGCACGTGTCCTTCATAAGCAACCATAAAGCTTCCATCCGTACAACCTCCCTGAATGCATCTCCCAGACAAGGACCCTGCAAAACTCACAGCGGCCCTGAAAACCTGTGTGTGTGTGTGTGTGTGTGTGTGTGTGTGTGTGTGTGTGTGTGTGTGTGTGTGTGTGTGTGTGTGTGTGTGTGTGTGTGTGTGTGTGTGTGTGTGTGAGAGAGAGTGTGTTGGTGTGTGTTGGTGTGAAGTGGTGGGCAATGTCTCACAGGGAGTCAAGCATCAGCAACTTGTTGCCTTTTGTTCCACATGTGTAATGTCAATGCTATTGACTCGTAGCAGCCCACACAAAGCCATAAGTGGTGGTCTGGATGGAACAAAAGCCCGGTCTGCACTGTGTTCTTTGACCTGGAAAGAATGGAGAACATTTGGGGGGACAAATGCTGAGATGTCCGTGGTCTCTGGACGGCACAGCACAGGGGGTCAAGACAATCCACCTTGGCAGATCTTTTCCAATGCCCAATTATGATTATATCAACACAGCCACTACTCCTGGGGGGTTGATATGCAGAGGAGGAGGAGGAGGAGGAGGAGGAGGAGGAGGAGGAGGAGAACCACACAGGACTTGTGGTTTGCGTATGATTTTGCTTCCTCTGTACAATCCTCTGTCACAAGATCTAGTGCTTGCACACTGACTGGCTGACTGGTTTACTGACTAGTTGACTAGCTGATTGACTGGCTGACTGACTGCCTGACTAGTAGACTGGCTGGTTGATTGACTGGGCTGGCTGGCTGGCTAACTGACTGACTGGCTGGCTGACCAACACATACGACGAGCCACAGGAGCAGTCAAGCAGTCAACCTGTCACCTGGCCACAAACCACCACCACGATGTACGAACACTGCGCACGTATCAAGAAAGCAACCTCAGTCAATTATTCCTGCAATTGACATCCAGGAGTTCGAAGAGAACCAAAAGCCAGTCAGGGATACTCTTTCCAGGGTGCCTTTTTATGTTCACCATGTACATATTTTAGCTCTGGTCTGAAAAAGTCTCAGGATGTCCTGTCTGTCATGGCCAACAGAGAAAATATTGTTTTTCATTTTTTACAATGATTCCATTTTTCAAAAGCAAACCAATAAAGTGAGCTTGATGGAACTAACAGACTTTTAACAAATTGTTGGCAGCCGGCAGTTCAAACATGTGAGTCTGATCTGTTTTGCATGCAGCATTACAAAATCTGACTTTGTTTCCAAAATGCTGCGTATCCAATTAGAAACGGGGGAGGAACATGATTTCCGTCATCATTCAATAACCCTAAAATCCACAGCATGGTCACAGTCATGCATTTTCTCCAACAATTACTCAAAACATTTACTGGCCTGTTTTTCTTACGATAATCACTTTTGTCTGATTGGTCACCTTTTGATGAACCTGAACATTTGTTTATGCTTGTTATGCATGTTTTAGTTCAATCTATATAACTCTGTTTATTTTAATGTGTATATTTTCAGCACAGCTATGGTTATAAATACTGAGACAGGACAGGATAGTAGTCACATAAGCATTAAAGCACTTAGGTTGTGAGTTTGGTCCGTTGAGTGAGAATATGAACTGACTACACTAACACTGTGTGTTTTTAAAAGGCCTGTGGGACGAGACACCGCACTGGCTTCAGATTGATGGTAAAATAATTGTCAAGTATACACAATACTGCAAACTGCAAACTCAAAGCTGTCTGCAGCAACTACTCCAATTCTACTGCTAAAGTACTACAACTTTAAGTCATTAATTTTGACATTAACGTACTGTGACACATTTTGGACAGCCAGTTGAAAGATTTCTATTTTGAAATGGGGAGGTTCTACTTTCTAATAAGGTCAACACATCTGCAACTGTTATCTTGGTATCTGCCATTTGTCAAATGAACTCACGTAAAACACACTCTTATGAATCACATAATAGTCATTGTTGATGTGAACATCAGATGGTTGTGCCGTGCGACACGACCCTCATAGAAAAACAAAGTGTGACAAGGAAGTGAGGGTAAGAGAGAGAAAGAGACAGAGACAGAGAGTGAGAAAGCGATAGAGAGAGATAGAGAGAGAGAGAGAGAGAGAGAGAGAGAGAGAGAGAGAGAGAGAGAGAGAGAGAGAGAGAGAGAGAGAGAAATGGATATAGGAGATTTTAATGTGAAAGCAAGGAATGGCAGAGGAGACAAATCTTGAGTTTCTCTGTGCCAAGGATTCAGTGACCTACATGTCAAGCGTTCCATTCACATGTGAGGACAAACAGGTAATGAGCGTGTGTGTGTGCGTGTGTGTGTGGTTAACTGGCTCTCCAGGAATAAGTGCACCACGTGCTATTGGGGAGCTGCATCGTGAGGGTGGAGGGTCCCCATTTTTAGTGATGGTGATGGGGTGGGGTAAATGCACAGAAGCTGGTGTCAGGTAGGATCTGCTTGTAATCTTTATGAATAGGATGGTGGGGAGCAGGTGTGGAAGGAGCGACCATAGAAGGTTGTCCTGACAATTGAGTGAGTGGGGCAGGGGAGACCAGACCAATTGGAATGCTTCCTTGTATTCTCCCGGAAGACAAAATGGGCATGCGCTTTTCCCAAGGTTATGTGGTGGGAAGGAGGTGTGTGTGTGTGTGTGTGTGTGTGTGTGTGTGTGTGTGTGTGTGTGTGTGTGTGTGTGTGTGTGTGTGTGTGTGTGTGTGTTAAGAGTTTGGGTGGGGATTGGGTTGGTCAGGGTCACTTTTATCCACAATAAACCACCCGACTGGTCTCACACACACACAAACACACTTGTAGGAAATTCTATGACACATACACATAGGCATACAGTCAAACCGGCATGCTGAGAGGCAGGTATACAATCAACGATTACAATCAACCCACACACAGAAATCCAGGAGGATCTGCCACACACACACATAAGCATCACATTTCACCTAATCACAACAGTCCAATTAACACACGTTTGAGTCATTGGTTTGCATTCCACCGCATCATAAAGATAGAAACAAATGATGGACACATAGACGTCCATGTAGTCACACACACACAAAGACATACTCACACAATTACATAGCAGTTGAAACATATGCATCTGCCAGCATGCCGTAAGTCCCTATTCTCTGGGGCCTCAACCTTTCTTTTTCTGCACAGAGACTGCAATTTGGGCGTGTCGTTAAGCCAGAGATAAGTATAGACCAGCTAATATGCACTTAGGAACCAGGGGGAAAATACTTGGAGCTAAATGTTTAATTTGTGTTTGTACAACACATGTTAAAATTCAGAGGCTGGTGACTTTTTCAAAATGCCCGGACAACAAATCATTAGGGCTTCCAGGTGTTGATTACAAGCTTCAAATAGTGCGGCAATGGTTTTCTAATGCAGGTGAGTGTTAAATAAACAAACGTGTGTGAATTTAGCTAATATATAGGAGCACCAGAGATAAATAATAACAAAAACAATAGTTCAAAATTAGTGTACACAAATCAGTAACAAAGAACATGATTTATAAGCATTTAATTAAATAGTAGAGTGTTGGTTAAATGTGTTTTCATTTTGCTACTCAATTTCCCTCGAGGAGCTATTAATTAATGTAGGCCTATTAGTTGAAGCTCTGGCCCCAACATTACAACATGTCATCCAATTCTCCTTCTCTCATTTGAATGTTGTTTAGTTTTCACAGCCTCTTGCTCGACAGTTAGGCCTATTAAAACCAATAGGCCTACATTATAATTTCAGAATAAAAATATGATTTTATTTTTTTGTGGCCAGCAATTACATGTTTATATGCATTAGCTAAGCATTACAATACACACTACTAACGATGACCGAATACCAAATCAGTAAAATTAAATGACATTTAGCCTATTTTTCTGTTTACGCAACATTAATTGAAAGAATATTTTAGATCTCAATTGTCGACCCTACATTATTTGAGGAAAAAAATACAAAAAATAAAGTACTGGGTAAAACAAACACATTTTATCATTTGTTGGCATATCACATAGATCACACATCATAGATCAGATATAGTTCACACAATCGCGAGCGCGCGCCCGCGCAAACACAACGCGCTCTCTCTGTCTGTGTATGTCTCTCTCTGTCTCTCTGTCTCTGTCTCTGTGTCTCTCGCTCGCTCTCTCTCTCTCTCTCTCTCTCTCTCTCTCTCTCTCTCTCTCTCTCTCTCTCTCTCTCTAATACACACACACACACACAGTCTTTAAAGAACCCCGAATTACTACACATTGATATTTGATAGAAAAATAAGAGCACAGTTCAGTTGTATAGCATCATTTGTTAACTTGGATCAGGCAAAGTCCGCTGCAAGCGACTTCAGGCAGAAGACCCTTTCCCTTCTGAACGCTGCATGGGACAATGTGCTGATTTGGCAGCAGCCTATATATAAGTCTGCCATTTGGACACGGACGACACTCTTAATGCCACTTTACCTTATGAGGGAACCTCAGCCCCCCAGCACCTGCTCTAAACAAAATGCCGTGCCAGATCATGCCCCCCCCCCCCCCCCCCAAGGACGGGCTACTGACGTCGGATTGTTTTTCAGACCAGCCACTCTCGCTTTGGGGAGGTTCTATAAATGTTCCGTGTATGTCCAAACAATTTATCAAGTTGTTGTGGAGGTGTTTGCCTATTCTATTGGAGCTAGGCTAGGCAAAAAAGGCCATAATACGCAATATAAAATAAAGTAAAATAATAACACGTGACGTCTCTTTTCATTTAATAGACCATTCAAAAAAAGTAACATATTGAGGTATGAATCCGTGAGCTACGCAAAAATCTGTGTATTAAGCATTGTTTTTGCGCCCCTTTCTTGGTTTTTAATTTTTCACGCGCTGGCACGTGCTCGTGTAACCCTATATCATCCGTGCGTGCGGATGTTTTCTCCAGCCGCGCTTTATCAGCGAGCCCTCAGCGCTGTGTGCAAACCTTATCTCAGATGTAGTGTGTGTAAGTTTTGACAACACCCCGAGTTTAATATCTATCAGGCTTCTCCAGAGAGGCCACGGTGTGCGTGTGCGTGTTGTCCTCCGGTACCCTGGCCTGCCACATTATTACTATCATCAAGAATCCTCACCCCGACCACCGAAGCCCCCACCTACGGACGCTTCTTAGTGGCATGTGTTATTGTCAAATAACTTGAGGATTAGATGGCTTGATTAAACATTGTCAGGATGAATGTGCGTGTTCTATTTTAAGACATCATGATATCAATGTATTATTATTGTTATTATTATTATTATTATTATTGTTATTATTATTATTATTATTATTATTATTATTATTATTATTATTATTATTATTAGGCGTTGTTCATTTTAAACACCTAATGACAAAATCAATTAGCACATTTCAGTTTCAAGTAGGCCTACTAGCACTGTCGCACCACGGACCAAGCCTTTAGATGAAAATAGGAGAAAGAAGAAAATAGGCTGAATAAAATGTGGGCCTAAAAAAAAATGCGCTTTTACAAATGGTCGGATAACGACTTTGAATAACCTCATTTAGTTAGGTTAACGGTTTTATCAAAACGAGAAGATAATCAAATAAAAACTAATTCGTTTTTTAATTATCTTCTTTTCCTTTTTTATTTTATCTTCCTATCCTCCTGTAGTCTCCTATGGGTCTACTTAATGATCGGTTGTATTTTAATGTATGACTCACGCATTCTTCTAGGGTCATTTGCCGTGACCCCAAGAAAGTTAACTTGTGCAAAATCCGTCCCTCAAAGCCTGCCCTATAGGGTGAGCTAGTGCTTCTAAAACCGGCGGTTTCCAGTGTATTTTTTGACAATGCGTGCAATAGGCCTACGGTGTCACTAACGTTTCTGTAGGCTCATCTAGTGGAACTTCAGCTGTGAACGACATCACTCTTTTAAATACATGTCTCAAGAAGTGGCAAAAGTGACCAAGCTTAAGCCATTCACATTGACCAGGAGTCAATGCCAATGTTAAGAGAAATAGTTTAAATCGCCCATGGCAACAGATAAAGTGACAGCATGTCTGGAGCCTACTTTTCACAAAGTTTTGGAGAACACCAGATCTCGCCAATCTCGTGTGCGTGTTGATTGAAAGACGTTAAAAGTCAACTTTTTTAAAAGTCAGCGATTTGACGCAGTTGAGATGTAAACACGTCCAGTGGCGAACAAGCACGTACGCACACAAAAAGCACCACACACACACACACACACACACACACACACACACACACACACACACACACACACACACACACACACACAAATAACAAAACAAAACGAGTTCGCACAACGCGACAACGACACGCGCCTCTCCGGCCTACCTGCTGTGCTCTATCGGCTCCCCCGTCGCTGTTGGCGAATGTCACCGGTGTAGCGCACTGTGAGACTGAGCTGCGGGGCTCGAGATGCGCTCATAGGAGAACAAGTCACTTCAGAAGTCTTCCAATCCCGCGCGTAAAGTCGTCATCGCTACGGCGCGAGCCGTCTGCAGGAACTTCGGAACTTCTGTCAGGAGGAAGCACGCGGACAAACCTCGCGCTGGACGCGACGTTGTCAACTTTCAGAAACACACTTCGGGGAGAGGATCTAGGCTGCTAATACACATACGAAGTATTTGCCGTCCGACACTATGTGTAGGTGAAGGGAAAGTGCGGGGCAGTGCGGGCCAAAGAGACAGAGGCAGGATAACCCCTCCCCGAATGAAGTCGGGAGAGACAGAGAATGAAAGCACACCAAGCACTATCACTCATTCTACTTTCTCCCACTATCTCTCGCTGTCACACACACATACTCGTCTCACTGTGTTTCACCTCGTTTAAAACCGTCCGCTAGGATTGCAACGACCTTAAATGCAGTAAGGAAATAATTATGTGTGGGGGAAATAAATAAATAAAATGTTACGGTTGAACTCAATTTTGTCTATTGAATGGTCTATTTTAAAGTAGGCTATATAGCATGGTGGTGTATAGGAGTTATCAACATGACGCAAACTGTAAAGTCAATGTAGTTTTTCGCAGAATGTAGCCTAGTATCAATCGTGAAAAATTGACCCTAAAACAGTTATTTTCTTTGTCATTTTTAGGCCGATTCGTATAACTCCAATCAAGTGTAGGCTACGCTATAACCGTTGTGAATTCACGAAACAGGGCGCAGATAGAAAGCCTATAATTCAAGTCGGAAAGGATGCACTATACACCATTTCCCCTTCCCTCAGGCCTTCCTTTCTTTATTGCGAATAAATAAATGGAACTAGGCCTACAGTTCACATTCGAATGGAATTAAATGAGTTTACGTTAGGCCCTATGTGTGCATAGTTTCAATAAATAGACATAGGCCTACACAACGTTAACAGTTCCTATTTTATTGCTTAATTAACTTAATTATTGCTTTGTATCAACTTTTAATTCAACTTCAGATCAACGGCAATCGGTAGGCCTACTTATCTCTGCTGTATCTTTTCTGAGCGCGTCAAGTCCCTTCATTACGCTTACTCTTACGCCATCTTTCGGGCGTTTTAAACTCAAGGCGTTTTTACTCAGTCAGACGTTTACCGATTATAGAGTAAACAAAGTAGTAAAGAGTAAAACAAAGTAGAGATGCAAAAAAAGAAACAATGGTTCCGTGTTTTCAGGCGTAAGTATGCTCTTTCGTGGCAAATTGATTCACACCTTTTATTTGTACTGTAATCATTTACTAATTAGGCCTATTCATATTATTTTGTTCTTATTTCAGAGCTAGCCTATTATAGGGGACGTTTCTATACAATATCTCTATGTATGAATGGCCTTCATTAATAATAGGCCTACCTCTGTCTAATTATGATATCTAACGTCACTTAAAATATCTGATCATATGATGTTCTACCAATAGAGGGCAGCATCGGCCTTTCACATTAAATTAAAGAACAGGAACGGAATCGGAAGTGACGATGCGGGTGGCTGTTGACAAATTCAGCTAGCCGTGCTGTTCTGGCATGAGATTGTCATAGTCCTGTTATACGAAGTTGTTCCTATATAATGAGTTCTCCAGAGGGCCGACATGGTACAAAACGACCTGTCTCTCCAAGCAATGTGGGTTGGACGTACATCGTGTTTCTATGTGATTTGTCGTTAGTAATGCTGCTAAACTGGCAGTGAAATGAGGCACATTTAGCGTGGATTGCAGCAGTAGGGCTTTTGTACTATCTCAGCTATTTAGGGTTTGAGCCACAGTGTATGTGTGTTGTCTGTACAACTTCCAGTGATTTTTAGTCAAAGCATTACAAACCATTCTGGTTGGATTTAATCTGGTTAAACCTCTTTAGTTGTCGCAGTGCACAATGCATTCATATCGATATCGCAATATGATGATCGACCCCAATATTTGTTCATATTTTTTAAAATTATATATAGTATATACATATCCTAGGCTTAGATACATGGCTTCAAGCATTGCCAGGTTTCAGTGCAACTGTCAATGTACCATAATTTTGAATAACAATTGTTATCTTTAATCTACCTGCAAGCAATGTTTTTATTCGAAATGTTTTCTTGATTGATCTTGGTTGCTTGCTTTTGATGATCAACAGGTCTCTATCCAACATTTTGTTTTGGCAGGATGGTTCCACCCAGTGGGGGGCAGTGGATTTGGGGAGCGATGAAAGGAAGCAGAAATTTCTGCGGTTGATGGGCGCAGGCAAGGTGCGTTGGCCTCTGTGTGTTATCCCATTACATACAGCTTCTACAACAACAACAACCATATTCTCTAAAATATCCTTCTAAAGTTGAGCTGTGTCTTTGTCCTGCCAGAAAGAGCACACCGGACGCCTCGTCATCGGAGACCACAAATCCACGTCTCACTTTCGCAGTGGTGAGAACCTCAAAGCCACGTCTTGACTCTTTAATTTACAACCCCCTCCCTGCTCATTACTGACATGCATAGGCACAATCAAGTTGGTGCTCAGGAGCTCCAAAATACATCTGATGCCTATGGTGACATATCGAAATTCACAGCAAGTGGCTTTGGATAAGGCTGCCTTAATAGGCCTACTCTTTGAGTCTACGACGTGAAATGGCTTTACCTTTTTCTAATCTCAGGAAGTCTAGTGTCTTAGTTTGAGACTGGCTTGCCATACAATCTAATTTCAGTGACAAGTTGTGCATGCCTTTATCCCCGGGGTTTGGGTGTAGCATCAGGTGACTCTTCAAACAAACAGGTTGGCCCATTCTCGACAATGAATCTGGCTGCCAAACATTGCTTGCACTTTACATGCCCACCCTCACGGGTAAGTTCTATCCAAGCATGGCTGGATAGGACTCAGTCTGTGCAGAGTGGGGTGGTGGAGTCTGGAGCCCTGACTGGTGTCCTCTGCAGGGAAGGAAGACAAGAAGATCAGTGGTGAGTTGGAGATGCAGTACCAGCAGGGCATGGACGGCAAGCTTTCTGGCCGCAATCGGAGACACTGTGGGCTGGGCTTCAGCGAGGTGAGTCACCTCCCCAGGGAGATGCTTGCCTTGTAGAAAATGACATGCATTTAGATCTTTGGTCATATCCTCCAAATATTCTCTGTGTGGATGAAATAGTATAGTTTGTTTTCAACATGTTATTTACTGCAGATATCATTTCTATAATATCAATTATATTTTTAGGCTACCTAATAGGCTAGGCAAAGGAACCATGGGATACTGTCTTCCAGTGTTGTAATGTAACAAAGTACAAATACTTTGTTACTGTACTTAAGTAGAATTTTCACGTATCTGTACTTTACTTCGTTATTTATATTTCTGACAACTTTTACTTTTACTCCACTACATTTCCTCACTAAAATGTGTACTTTTACTCCGATACATTTCCCATAACCATCTTCGTTACTCGTTACTACAAAATAAAAATCGAGTTGGTGACCTACTTCCTGTTTATCAACCTCCAAGCGCGAAGAAGAAAAAAAAAAACACCACGCACGACGTAGAAGAAGATCTGCTTTGGGCAATCATGGAAGCACCTGCAGCTGCAGCAGGTTCTGCTAATTCTCCGGTCACAAATGACGAGATTAACAGTGGTGACATCAACCGGTATTTTAACCCAAACTGAAAGTGGCTGTTGTTTACTGTTGCCATGGCGACATGTCTTTTCCCAGACTAAGTGGTTTTTGTGCGTGTGTGTGTCTAAATGCCACGGCTACACCGGCATGCTGCCAATACTCTAGGGTGGCCATTCATCCGGCTTTAGGCCGGACTGTCCGGTTTTTCAAAGCCCTGTCCGGCGTCCGGCGCAGCATCAAGCCGGACGCGTATTTGTCCTCCTTTTTGAGACAACCCCGCTGGTCATAGGTCCGTGTTACGATCGCGCGCGCACCCCCCCCCCCTCCCCGCCGGTCGTAGGTCCGCGGTGTGTTACTATTGCGCTCACCCCCCCCGTCGGCCGGAGTGTTACGATCGGCGCGCGCGCCCCCCCCCCCCCCCCCATCGGGGGGGGGGGGGGGGGGGGCGTTTACATGTTACATGCTGTTTACATGGCAGTGTGTTAATCTGAGTATTGTCTTCATCAGGTTAACATCAGTCCAGTGTTGTCTTATGTGTACGACTTATATTTATTGTTATTTATTTAATTTTAATGTTGAACAAGTTGAAGCCTCTCCCCTGTACTGTACCTGGATATTACAGGAGCCAAAATAAATTTCATAATCAAAATTCTAACTGCTCACTTTGTTTAAATAGTTTTACTTCTAATACTTAAGTACATTTTATATCAGAAAATTACTTTTGGTACTTAAGTGCAGTAAATGTCAGGTACTTTCAGACTTTTACTCAAGTAATATTCTAAAAGGTGACTTTTACTTCTACCAAAGTCATTTTCTGGTAAGATACTTGTACTTTGACTCAAGTATCGCTTTCAAATACTTTATACAAGATTGCTGTCTTCCCAGTATTATACAGTTGGTTGGTTATTGGATTTCTAAAACGTAGATAAAAGCCATCTTATATCTTTGCTCCCCCTAGCGACTAAAGCTGAATTTAAAGTCAGCGAAAGTCAGCGACAATGCTTTAAAGTCAGCGACAATGCTAAGATGGAGTTTTATTTAAGGCTAGACTTGTGGTCTAATGGCCGACCTTTGAGTCTTTTGACAGGATTTTAAATAACGCCTTAATTTTCCCTTGAGGATGAATAAAGTACCCATCTATCTATCTGCATGTGCAGATATTGTTACATATGGATTATGATCTACAGATCCATAGTTACTATAACACCTGCGCTTGTCAGAACACTAGTGGATGTGATATTTGAGATCCCTCCATCTCTCACCCGTCACCTGGCAGGGAGAGTCGTTTCCATCCGAGCCGGCCGAGAAGCAGACTAAAACAGACGAGCCCAAGACCCCTGCAGGTGATGCCGTAGAGGGGCCAACGGAGCCCCAGGATAAGGCCTCGGTCCTTGAGCTGGAGGGCCCTGCCTCAGATCCACCCCAGTCCCCCACAGAGGACCAGGAGGAGGAGGAGGATGACGACGACAAGAAGCAGAGCTACAAAATGGCCTTTGTCAAGTCCACATAGGACTGGGCTGTCTGGCCCGGGAGACTTTTGTACGTCGTTTTTTGTTTGTTTCTTAATGAGTAGTATCATCTTTGATTGGTTACTTGTTTCAAAACCACAAGCTTATGAAGCACACGGTTCTGAGAAAAGTGTACTGTAGTATAAGGTTGGCCGACTCTTCTCCACTGGTCAACTAGTGTGTAACCATGTCAGAAGAGACAACTGCCAAGTTTTAGATCATTTAAATGTTTTTTTGTTTGTTTTGTAATGGGTGGAGTGTATGTTATCTGCACTAAGCATGAGTGATACACTTGTATATATATAGAAACTGAAGAGAAATCAATAAATTGAGGTACCAGCCATTTGCTGTGATGATCAATCAATGAATAGATAATGGTGTGTTTAGCATATAGCGTTATTCAGTTTAGACTTGTGTGCTGGTGTTGTCCATGGGGTACTGCTGAACATTAGGTTTGCGATGGTGGTAGCTGAAATGGCCAAAACCAAAGCAGTGGGGTGTGGAAGCGCTCAACAAATTTTAAGGCCCCAATACCTTAAAACGAAATCAATATTGCCGTGTTCGCATGGGCTGTCAAACAGCGATTTTGACATAGTACAATATAGTCACTGTGATGTGTGGGCTCTTCATTCAATGTTGCAATCATTCCTGTGGTATTTTTGACCAATTGCAGACAGCAATGTATTGGGGGGCGTATGTGAAAAGTTTGACTAGTTGGGCTGAGTACCCGGCACACACTGCAGCAATCTAAGCCGAATGCGGAACATACCACTTTGTCTGTGCGCACCAATTTCGAACACACTAATTTCGATTTTGTTTGAAGTATATCCTTAGTTGCGACAAGTCAACCAACATCTAATCAGTTCTACAACCATTTATTATTGGAATATTCCCTGACCTAATCTGTGCATACATGTTTACAAATGCTACTTACTCCACACATAAGAGGGGTGAACTTGCTTGAGTGCTAGACTAGTAACCCAGCTGGATACCACTGATGAAGTTCAAATTCAATACAATCAGCAAATAACTTGAATGTAGAACATCCCAGCCTGATCTCATGTTGCATTTATCCAGAACAGTCATTATATTCTGCTTGTCAGTGAATGTTCCGTTAAAACTAATGAAACACAATACACAAGCTTCAGAGAGCACAGACAGGCTTCTATTAAACATGACGATATAAAAATAAGTGTACAGATAAAGCTTGTACTCTTCTTAGTGAGGATGGATAGATAGTTATAGTTATAACAGCGACCAGAAGTATCTAACATTGTTTAAGATTCAATTTGACATGCGTGTCCAATATTGTTGCAGATTTAACCAATGAATACTGTGTCCTGTAGTAATAACTTTACCTGAAATACTGAAAAAAATGTTTTCTAGATCTCAATACTTGATTACAGCATGTGCCAGGGCAACCATTATCTAAAATGATGTTAGAATAAAACCACATGTATTTATTTTTTTTAATGAAACAACCGTTCCTATTAAAAACATTTGACTTTCATTTTGTAATGAAGCTTGTGTTCTGCATTAGCAGCATTCAGTCATAGCACATTGACATTATGGCTTGGCAGTGCTTTGCCCAAGACACAGTAGGCTTACACACTTAAACATTAACATATATTATTTGTCCAATACATTAATAATTTTACCAGAAAAATAACGATTATCTTTCAGTTTGTTATTGACTCAAATGTATTGATTGTGAAACAGTGATGTGGTGTAAAGCAATTCACTCGTGTCATAAGGCATATCGTTGTCACATAAGTGCAGAAGCAGAAAAATGTAAATAAACATTTTCAACTTAAAGATACTAAGGGTAAGAATTTAGAGTTTTAAAAAGAGAGCAGAAGAGAGCAAGAAGAATAATCAACCCAAAAAATGGGCTCTCCCTCTGTTCCCTCCCTCCTTATATTTCTCTGCTATTGAGAATTTTTGCATTCACAAACCTGTGGTGGAGCTATGATGTGTTCATGAATGTGATTAACAGGGAAGCTATGTCCTAATTGGTCTGAAATGAGCCGGGAGCAGTCTAAAATATAAATATACAGAGGAAGGCGCCAGTCAACCGGTGGAGCTATAATTAGACTGTGTGCACGAATGTGATTGACCGGCCAGATGGATTCCCCAAACCAATCAGGGAAGAGATATTCTGATTAGTTAGAAAGTAGCCGGGAGTGGTCTAAAATCTAAGTTGGGTCGTAACAGAGCATTTAACTTACCAATAGATGATGGATGCTCTTAAATGTTACCTACAGCACCTTTAAAGTTAAACATGACTTTTCTTTTTACTAAGAATACTTAGGGTCTCTATTAAAAAATATTTGTGTCAATAAAATCAAACGTTATCTATTATTTATAACAGTAATGGTGATTAATTAATGATTAGTTCCTTCGTCGTGCTTGGGCTGCTGATCACTCTCCTGAAACGCCACAGGCCATAGGGCTTCAGCTATCTGCCATAGCTCTGGCTGAAAGACAAACACATACAGATATTATATATCAAGACAAATTGTGAAACATCACTGGAAATGCATTTATAAATATTTGAGATGGACTGGTGCCGTAAAAGTGTATGATTTCATCATGACTGACACCAGAGGTACACTGACGCAAACAATATGGAGACAATCCCAAACCAGGAATCTAAGGAATGTGCACATCATTGATCTTTCCTCCTTTCTTTTATTTAACGGATGCTGGAGTATTCTGAACCAGATTGTGAGAAAATAACTTATGTAAAGCAAAGTCAAAGCAAACACAGTGAAACTAATGCAGAATATCGGAAAGAGCAGTTGTACATTTTCACAAAATTACATCAGCACTAATACATATTTAGATTTATCCTTTGAAAACAAATCCCAGAGCCAGCAGAAAGTCAAATCTCATCTCTTCACAATAAAAGGCAGAGGAGCCCATGGGAAATTGAGTTTTTATCTATAACACTCCTATTGGGCGCATGTGGTCAATTTTGCACATATCCTAAGTCTGTGCACATTCCCGATGAACCCCAAACAGCACAAATATAAAACTACAACACCCAGAATCATAAGATTCTAAGAAGGTGTACCTGCCAGCAGTCTGTCCAGCCGTCACTCTGCACAGCAGGCAATAACAACAAACCATAGAGTTACCAGTCTGCAGTACACTGCAGCGTCATCAACACAGTGTGGTTCATAGATGTACCGACCCTCCATTAGTGAGTAAAATGTACTGTGAGAATATCTGTTTTCAGTTGACTATGCCTGCTAGCCTAGAACTCTAGACACCCCCTAGCGGCAGCAAATTTATTTGGCAGCTAGTGTAGGTCTAGCATAGCTCCGTCCGCTTTTTGGTGCTGGAAACACCAAGTGTGTCTTGTATGTCTGGCCAATCACAGCGTGAGGGGCGGAGTCGAAAGCCGGGCTAACATGACGACAGAAATGCGACGGTTCTGTGTTAGAGGTAAACAATGGCTGCTGCTGCTGGCCAACGGCTGTCTTTCCACTCGGCTTTGGCCGCGACTATTCAAGACTTTAAGTTAACATTTTATTTGAGAAAAGAACAAAGAACGGCACTGAAGTCTTTCCTCTAAAATAAATATTTATTCTGAGTTTTGATTAATTACGTAGTCAGAGCCGTCGCTCTGACTACGTCACCTTCTTCGTTGCTCTGATTGGTTGTAGCGCTATCCTATTGCGTGCAGAGGGAACTTGAAAGACAACCGTTTATCCCGCCCACACTGCCAATGGAGCTGCGCCAGACCTTACATCTTTCTGATGTAGGTCTGGCTTGCCAGGCTATATGCCTGCCTCTGTATGAGCCAATTTAGATTTATTAGCCAATTTATTGTAGACCGCTCCTTGGTAATTTCTGACCAATCAGGGCATATTTTCCCTGATTGGTTCAGAGATTTTATCTTGCCTGTCAATCATAGCTGCATAATATGCAACACTTCTCGATGGCAGAGTAACATAAGGAGGGAGGAAGCAGAGAGGGAGGGGACACCCTTTATTTATTTATTTTTTAAATTCTTGCTCTCTTCTCTCTATCTCTCGAATTTTACTTACAGCACCTTTTACATCATTAAATAAAAGATTTTGAGAAGCATTGAGTTGCTATGTTTGGACAGAAGTGATACTCTTTCACACTGGACCCACTAAGTTTACTCAAGCTCAACAGGGTCTTTTTTCCCCGCTGATTCTGCCAAGCCCGTTCCCTTGGGTCTAGCACAAAATGGAAGCCGACATGCCACATAATGTGTGTGTGTGTGTGTGTATGTGTATGTGTATGTGTGTGCATGTGCGTGCATGCACATATGCATGTGTGTGTGTGGACACCGACCTGCGACCAGCTTGCTTTTGCGCGAGGCCTCGGAGGCCAGCATGTGGGATACACTCATGATCCTCTCCTGTTGCCGGAGCACCGAGTCCAGCTCACTGAAGTCCAGTGGTGTGCACACTCCCAAAGCAGGCCGCATGTTCTGGACACTGCAGACACGCACACACAAGTTAGATGTGTGTGTGTGTACGTGTGTGTACGTGTGTGTACGTGTGTGTAGTAAAGTAGTCGATAGTGTAGAGGATAGTGTTGTCTAGTGGTTAGGGAGTTTGACTTCTAAGCATAAGTTACTGGGTTCAATCCTCAGTCCACAGACTACCTCTACTTACTGGGTTCAATCCTCAGTCCACAGACTACCGCTAGTTACTGGGTTCAATCGACAGTCCACAGATTACCTCTAGTTACTGGGTTCAATACCCAGTCCACAGACTACCTCTAGTTACTGGGTTCAATCCTCAGTCCACAGACTACCTCTAGTTACTGGGTTCAATCCTCAGTCCACAGACTACCTCTAGTTACTGGGTTCAATCCTCAGTCCACAAACTACCTCTAGTTACTGGGTTCAATCCTCAGTCCACAGACTACCTTTAGGCATCCTTTAGCAAGACGTAAGAATACCCCTTACCTGACATATGAAATTCGGTAGTAGTAGTTGCTTTTGCATCGTCTGCTGAATGACAAAAACTTAATACTGTACTTTTCACTCTTGTTATATTTATTTTGTGTCAGTGGAGTCCCACTAGGAGGGGTGAGGGGGGCAGTGCTAAGAGGGCCACTGAGGACCCCCTGAACCTTTTATTAAGGGGCTCCAATTTTACCACCAGGTGTGATGTTGATTAGCCTTTACAAGTTATTACAAAATGGAGCCTATGGGGACATCACACATGGGCGTGTCTATCAAACATAGGGTTGATGTTTTTTTTAATTGTATTTATTTCTGTGAAGTGCATTGCATTTTTATGCATGAAGTGTGCTATAAAAATGAATCTATACATATTAATATATAGATACGGAAAAAGTTTGTTTCCGTATCTATATTTTGTTTTTTCTTTTTGTAGTTTTAACTTTTTTTAAATTCCTATTATTGTCCTGTACTTTCTGCTCTACTGACACCCTAATTTCCCATCTGGGATGAATTAAGTGCATCTTATGATGCAACTTTGATGAAAGCTATTCTTTCTGGGGTCTGACCTGGACTTGGCCAGGACGGTTTTAATCCGCTGGGCCCGGTGGGAGCGCTGCTCCAGCTCCTCTGGACTCTGCGACTCCTCTGGGTCAGACTCCACGTAGCGCTGTGGGATGGGGACCTTCCGCGGTTTGGAGAGCTGCAAAGGAACGGAGACATCAAACTCTATTTATTACACAGACAGATGTATCTTCTATGTATCTACTGGATCTGAATGGTCAAAGATGGGTATATCCATCCATTACCTACGATCATCTACAGACATGCATTATGGACCCTTTTCCCCCAGGGGGCGCCACAGGATGTTAAAGAATGGTACAGCTCAGGTCATGAATTAGGGGTTTGGTCCATTATAAGTTATAAGTAGAAGTTATCATAATACTGGTGGTCTAGGACATTTAAATGAAAAAAAGGGACACCTTTATCCTGCTATGACGTGTAATGTCCCAAAATATTATGCCAATACACATGTCTGGAAACAAATAAATAAATCATCAAAGAGATGTAGCTTAATCTCATTGTTGTGGCCTTAAAGGGTGCAGCAGTTGTGGCAGTTAAATGGCCAGCCCACTAAGCTCAACTCTAGTCACCAACTCCAAAAAAAACCCTAAAGCTTCAGTTCAGACCCCTGGCTACCTCTCGACTGAGGTCTAGGTCGTAGTCCAGAGGTTCTAGGTCCATCTCTCTCACAGACATGGCACGGTATGGCATCATCCAGACATCCGATTGGCTCCTGCCCTTCTCCGTCACCTGGCCCCGCCCCTCGTCGCTCTGGCCCTCAGCCGCCAGCCGCTCCTCTCGGGGGTCAAACACCTGGGTGGAAGGGGTGGTCCGGGGGGGCCAGGGGCCCAGGTCACACCGCTGACCCCCTGACTGAGACATGTGCTCCCATGGAGGACTCTTCAAATGTTCACATTGGAAAATACAAGATGATGCAACTCAAATTAATTAGTCATCTCACAAGCTCACTGTACCAAATCCAGCTGTAATTGTGTGGGGCTGTCAGTAGGGGGAGACCAAGACCCTGAGTGGGCGCCACACTTGGAAGGCCCATATTTTATTTCTAAGCAATTAAATAAATTCGAACTAATGCTAATTAACTACTGAGGGCCACGTTATTGGATGGTTGGCTGGGGGCCAGGGATAATGAGGGAATGGAACTGGCTATTTTTTATCTTGAGGACAGCAAATGCAAATGACCCTCTGTTCGATGGCACAAACGACTACACAGAATCTACAGCAAAAAAAGAAAATATTACGACTGACCACCTTTTATACAATAATGAAGAGTTGATTACAGCTAAGGGGCGATACAGTAAACTGGATAGTTCACAGGACGATGAGAACATTTTATTTCACATCTTCCACACCACAGGTATTTGATATGCAAGCATGTGTGCATGTGCAAGT
Source organism: Merluccius polli (assembly GCA_030340625.1). Lineage (NCBI taxonomy): Eukaryota > Metazoa > Chordata > Actinopteri > Gadiformes > Merlucciidae > Merluccius > Merluccius polli. Next base: position 73,697 of record JAOPHQ010004855.1, read on the forward strand.
GTGCTTGGAAAGATCAGCATCAAAGCCGTGCATGCAGTCCTTCCCCTTGCATCGCTGAAGGAAGGTGCTTTAGAAGAGACAGCAGCACCCCATGGCTGGTCAAGCTCACATATTAAACAAGTGGAGAGGAGGAGAAAGAGAGGAGAGGAGAGGGGAAGGAGGAGGAGGAAGAGAGGAGAGAAGGAGAGGAGAGAAGGGGAGGATAAAGAGAGGAGAGAAGGAGAGAGGAGAGAATTAGGAGTTGAGGAGAGCAAGATGAGATAATGAGAGGAGGAATAAAGATGAGGAGAGACAGTCAGGCATCCCCAAAGTGTTGACCAAACCGCTTCCTCAGAATTAGTCAAACACAGAGAAAGAGAGATAATATTCTGAAGCAAGACATGCTTTTTATTGTCCAGTGCAAATGTCTACATGTTGGGAAATGAAAACAGTGCTAAAAAGGAGTAGTGTTGTGTCACAATTACACAGTTTGAAGATAAGCAGTTTACTGTCTTCAGGTCATCTACTGATGCAATTCTAACACACAGTACAGAGGGTATTTAATTATCTCACCTAACCAGATATAGTATGTTAATTGTAGTACGTTCAAAGAAATTCCCAGTTTCCAACTATGAAAAATGAACAAGGAGGGTGTCATAATATGAAAGTCACAATGAAGGCGGACGTATGCACCAATATTTCATATTAAATATTTTGTGAATTTCACAAATCAAACTGATCTTAACCATCCATACTTTTTGGTGCAAATATGCCACAATATGCTATACGTGTCCTCTCCAGTGTTTCTACTACCAATCAAATATGATACGCATATTCTAATTTTAAATATTGCACTCCAGCCTGGTTTGTTAACACTATCATCCATGTTAAAGCATTCTCAGGCCACACTAAAGCACTTCATGATGAGCACACTCTCTGCAGGTGAAACTGTGGTTGGAGTTACCAACCACAGCCAAATACAAATGTTTAAGTACAGACTAGTACAGACATGCTTTTAACAAAAGAAATGGATGTGATCAGATGTGATGTGGATACAGGCAAGTTACAAAATAATGTGGGCCAATTGCTCAGTCAGTTAGCATTGCGCTAGCTGTGCTGCGCTTTAAAACCGTACTCCTTAAAACAGAGGTTTTGGAGTTTAACACGCAGCTGCGCACGAAGTTGAACGTGATTGCTGTGTAATGACCTACACAGGATCAGCTGATTCCTAGTTAAACTCGGGTTAAACTGCTTGGAAACCGGAAGTACTCTGATTTCTAGTTATACCCCAGCAGATGCAGTCTTAACTTAATGTTGGATGCATTTTGTGCTATAATTACCAACAAAAACTTAATGGGAATGTAAAGTGAACTTTAATATAATAAAACGCAAATAATGTTGAAATATATTATGAAATAGTCTAGGCTACTTTTTGTGGAAATCTGAGTCTGGAATCTGAATCTGCCCTCACCTACGTCAATCAATCAATCAATTACTTGTCATTGTTTTCTCTTGGTGTGCATGCAAACGTGATTAATTAATTAATTGAAGACGAATTAATATGCGAGTAATAAGGCTAATTCCACGCCTATAAATTCTCGGAGAAGGAGAGGGTAGTTAGGATGAACTCGGATAGAGAACTATAACGAGGAGCAGAAGTTATATTTATTGTACTGCATTCGAGGTGTTGTGGACACGGTGGAAGATGCTAGGAAAGACACCACCACCACGCTCCGAAGAAAGTCTGTTTGGGATGATCTCTCAAACACATTTAACAGTAGATTTTCCAGCAGAAGACCGAGCATCCCGGCACATTTAAAGAATTTATGAAAGCGCTTGAAAGTTGAAGCGCGTAAAACTATTGCTGAGCGGACGCACGACCAAGACCTGGGCCCCGTAACCCTATCCTAACCCTTTTTATGTTTCGTTGAATATACGATCCTCTGTGCGTTCATTTATTTTTTTACATACAAATAATCTGTTCTTTGTCGAGTTTTAGTTGGGCACTTGTCTATTTAAGCAACTCCTATATTGTAGCCTTTATTGTACTGAAGGCCTATCTGGCGTAATAAGTGTAAATGTATCATACATTATTATTAATACTACTAATAATAATAATTCATAAAACTAATTCTGTGTGTGTCGGTTATAATGGAGCCTTGTTTCATCCTGCAAACTGGTTTAGTCTCCTCTAAAACCATGTCAGTTTCGAGATTAGACTAACACGCACAAAATACGCCCTCTAGTGTCTGATGTGAATTTCTCTGAAAACACAGCAATTGAGATCAAGGTAAAACACAGCTGCAGGTTAAACCACAGGTACATATGACACAGCAATGGAGCTTAAGACGTCACGTGAATTCTTGCGTCACCGTGTTTAAAACCGTGTTAAACTCTAAAAGGTGGCTAAGCTAGCGACAGAGCAATTGCCCCCCTAAGTGTAAAAAAGTAAACATGTTTTAATGTTGATGTTATTATGCAATATAAAATAGTACATTTAAAAAAGCAACTCTGGCCAACAATTTGATGAGAAGTGAGATGTTGTGAAAAATATATATTGCTCACTGGTATGCCTAGGTAAATAAAATAATTTAATGTAAAATGTAAATGTGATTTATAAACAAACTAGTAATTGTATATTATTATTTGCATTTTTTGTCTGTGTTCCTGAAATAGCTTACTAGCATTGTTAGGCATCTTCATCGAGTGTCACCACCTGGCCATAGCCTATCTCTACATCCACACCAATACATTTTCAGTTGTACACGGCGGTTTAAAACGAAAATGATCTCCGATGTAGTAGGACATCCTGGTATTTTTGGCATACTGCATTTGACATACTATGTATTGGGACATACTAAATCTTGTTCTGGCATACTAAATAGTATGGTAGTATGGATATTGGAATGCAACCTTTATTTGTCCCGACGACATTTGTCGAGGTTTGTTTTCTTCTGGAAAGGGTCACGTGATAAGAGCGTGATGAATCAGGGACGGACACGTCGCGACTGATAAGACCCAATCAGGAAGCGAACGTGGGTGTCTGCGTCATCGGTCTCTAAAATCTCCGTATCCGCCCATCCAGACGAGTCCCGACTGAAACGCAACCCCGGAGTATTCAACATGAAACGGGGTCAGCTGTGTTTTAAATAATCTCTGTTTTAGGGTGTGGGGGGTGTGTGTGGAGTGTGTGTTGTTGATGGCTGGTTTACAGCCTCACCTGGCCTGTGTCTCCTGGCCACTTAGGTGGCGTGTGGCCAGGAGACACCCTGCCTAAGTGGCTTTTCTTGGGGCCCTCCGACACAGGACACGGGTAGATGGTAGTTCAAAGTATTTATTGGAGAGCAGGTGGTATTTTGCTGAGCTGATGTTCAAGCTGCCATGACATTGGCTCCTCCTCGAGTGTGTGTGTTGATGGCTGGTTTATCCTGGGTGCCATGATTGCTCTGCACCACAGGTGTGCAGCCCCACCCAGCCAGAGTCCAATTAGTCTGACTCAGGCCAGGTGAGGCTGTAAACCAGCCATCAACAACACACACTCCACACACACCCTCCACATAGGGGTTCTAAAACACTGGAGTAGTGTGTACAATAGGCGTAAACGTAGCAAAAGTTATGCATTTTAAGACGAAAACGTATTAGTGTGGATGTAGCCTATAGCTAAAAGCATACGGTGTCAAATAATCCAATTATAAGTTCAACAGAAGCAGACTCCAATACACTACGCAAGACTAGGGGGGTGTAGGGGCTGTAGGTACACCCTTGCCTGATAGGAAACGTTGGAATCATATAAATTGCAGATTCTTCCTTCTCTACATTTGCTCATGTCATATAGATGCACTGAAAAACAATCAACGTACCCTGGTGGATAAGCAAGTGGTCAAATCTTAGTTCTTCAGATGCAACCTTGGATTAACATTCAAGATATTGAATTGGATTTGAATGTGGTGAAATACACTGTGAAGAAGAAGACACTGTGTTTCCCTTTGGAAACACAGTGTCTTCTTCTTCACAGAAGGATTGAGTTCATGACATGGGCAGAAAGGGTTAGGTAACATCAGCAGAACAAGGCACTTGGATCTCTACAGGAAAAAAGAAAGCAGAGAGCTGAGATGATTTAAACCCTCCTTCTTCTTCTTGTTCTTTCCCCTGAACACATCATCATCATCATTATCATCCTCAACAACCCCTACCCCCTCCTTTATATGATCTATACTCTAAATCTCTAAAAAAAATAGAATTATACAATACTGTATACTGAAAATATCCCTCAGTAAATAAATATAGGCGCATACATACATGGGCAGTTGTTATCTATCATTTGGTATTAAAAACAAAAGGGGATGTTTCATTCGTCCCCTACTTGTGGTGAATGGACCTACATTCAGTGTTGTGTCAGTGGAGTCCCACTGCCCCCGGGCAGTGCTAAGAGGGGCCACTTGAGACCCCAGAACCTTTTATTAAGGGGCCTTTATTTTACCACCAGTTAATTAGCCATTACAAGCTATTACAAAATCTACTCTATGGTGACACTACACAAGGGCGTGTCTATCATACATAGGGTTGATTTTGAAATGGCTTCCAAATCACAGTCTTTAAATAGGGGCCTTTTAAAGTAACTCTTTTTAAAGTAAGTCATTTTTCATTTCACTTTCATCTGTGCGCATTTTGGCCATCAATGTTCCCAGCAAGCCCAGCACACACCAAGCACGCTTAGCCAAGCACACTAGTAGCCAAGCACATTCTAGTCCCGCAACCTAGCTTTGTTAGCGGCTTACGCAGTAAAAAACCAATCGGTTAGCGTGTTAGCATCCCTGTTAAGTTTGTTATGTGGTTGAAGGTTGGAGAGTGACGTAGTGGCGGTGGTGGTGGTTGTGGCGGTCCCCGTGCCTGCTGGTGCCATGCGTGGTGTGGGGGTAACGTACGGAAGTGGGCTGTTCCAGGGCGTTGGCCGAGGGCAGCCTGGAGGTGGACGAGCAGCGCTGGGCAGGGCCGGCGGAGGAGGAGGGGAGGCCCATGTATGGCCGCTCCCCCTGGCTGAGGTTCCTCTTGCGGTCACGCACCAGCGCCCTCTGGTGGCGCTTCATGCGCTCCAGTTGCTCTTCGGCGCTCATGCGGCCCCGCGTCTGGCAGGGAGGTGTGTGCACACCGTGCGACGGTGCACACAGGTGATCCAAGGCACTCTTGGGTCTGTCCTGGTGGGGTGGGAAGGGGGGGGATAAGGGGTGGGGAAAACGCATGAAGAGTTTTGAAAATGCTGACAGTGTGATTGTAGTGTGATCTGCTGAAAATGTGAATGAGTGTTTTACTTGAAATGGGCATTTTACATTTAGCCAGCATAGTGTGGAGATGGCCTTTGGCCCAAAGCACTGACTCACCCTGGCTGCCTGGCTTCCTCCAGGTCCTCTCCTCAGGGTGACATAAGAGGAGATGGAGTTGGACTGGTTCAGTCCCGACAAAAACATACCTGAAACAGGATCGAATCCGAGAACTGTTTAGCCAGTTTTGTAAATCAATAAACCATAAAAGACCAGAATGAGATACTATTTCATTCATTTAAATTGTGTTGAGAAAAGTAAAGATAAGTAGCTTTAGTGATTATTTTTATTTTGACTTATGATCGAATCAAATTAGTAAATGTACCTGTTGAATGTTATACATTAATAGGAAATGGTTTAGTTTTTATATTTTATACTCTCATATGTAGTCGTGTATGACTTCTGGTACCTTTGTCTGAGAAGGAGGGGTTGTCCAGGACCAAGCCAATGTTGCTGTGTCCCATCAAAGGGAGCTCTGGTTCACTCAAGTATGACCGCAATTCAACCTGCAACCAACCAACCAGCAGACCAGAAAAACCTCAGCCTAGAGCCTCAGCCTGAGAGCAATATTCAACATTCCTCAGTTGAAAGTGTGAGGGCTTTTACTTTAAATATTATATCACTTTAAAAACGTACTATAAAAATCTAATTAAATCATATGAATGTAGCCTATACATTGTTTGCAGCAATATATTTATATTCTCTTGATATATAATCCATCCCTCAGAGCAGGGATGGACTGGGACCAAAAAATGGCGTGGGACTTTTTGACCCAGACCGGCTCTCAACAGGCCTCGGCCCCAGAGAAATCCACCCCCCCCATCCCCATTGCGGCAGTATTTGCTTTTCAGTTGGCAATCCTTGATCAATTCACTTTTCAATCAGTGCATGACAACTGGAACAAGACTTCAGTCATGCGTATGTTCAAACCAAGCCCATAGGTTTAGAATTTATTTCCCAGGTGTTTTTAAAATTTGTAGATGTTTTTAAACATGTTTTTAAAATGTGTAGAAGTATGCATTCATAATATTAGGTATTTTTATATGTTATTATATGTTATACTATTTATCTGGTGAACGTGAATCGACTGAATTTGCTATCATCTAATTAATAGTTATGTTCACGTAACCCACTCATTTTATGTAGGCCTATTGGTTCAAATTGAAATTTGACATAAGATATGGCAAATTGACAGTGGCGTAAGTCACTAAAGGTGCATTCATTTTTATTGGCCCCCCCTACTGCCACCCAATAAAAATATATATTAGATGATGAAAGGCAAATGATGTGACCCGCGTAATTTTGCTCACGTCCAAAATGACTGTGGGCCTATCGGAAAACTAGGAGGGCTTAAACTTACAGTGCTACAACTTGCCATCACTGCTAAGGTGTTGCCGCGGGCTGAGCTAAGTGTGCTCTGCTCTGTCTGCATATGGCCCAGATTCCAGTGCACGTTTCTAAGCAAGCCGGGGTCTGCACATCATACTGACAATTATGTACCAGGTTATATTAATGAAAAATAAAAAACATATGATATTCTCCTGATTTGGCCTGGAATGGAGCGGCCATACATCCTGAATCTCCCGATGGCCATTCGTCCCTGACAAATGTAATACCCAACAGCAGTGGGCTGACAGCCCACTCGCCTGGGCCAGTCAGGGTTATTTTTATTAAAGAGGGGGCTGAGGTTATTTATATTTTGTGTTGCATCGGCCTCAATTATCAAGCGTCCCGGTGCTCCAGATGGCCAGTCCATCCCTGAGTGTCGAGTGACTCCAGATGACCGGCCCCAGCAAGATTACCTTACAGTCTCCATTGACAGCGTACTGCCCACACTCCCGGTCCCGCTTCCTCTCGTCCGACTGCCGTTTTAGCCCGCGGACGGACGTGTGGCGGACCACCGACGATGCCTCCCGGGGCAGCGGGGGCACCGCGGGGGGCGTATCGTCGTAGTCGTAGAGGCGGGGCAAGGGAGGCCGGGGCGGGGCGCTGTCCTCTGCCTGTGGGGTAATGTCGGCAACAAGAAGACTTTTATACTCATTTTGAAGACATCACTACTTTTAAATTAATATTTCCTCATTTAGTAGATGCTTTTATCCAAAGTGACTTACAGTCAATATAGAAACATGTCATTAAGGAGTAGGTAGGTGGTAAGGGCATCAAGGATGCCCATGGATGCCAACAGGTAGACTGCAGACATTGGGGTTCAAACCCAGAACCTTTTGGTTGGGAGTCGAGGTATTACAGTTTTCCACACTTAAATTTGGAGTTGGGGTGGGTGGGGGGGGGGGGGGGGGGGGGAGGGGGAGTGGATACTGACCCAGTGTGCCATGGTGCCGTGGGGGAGGGAGAGGGAGCCGGGGGTGGAGGTGCGGAACGGAGGCTGGATCACCACTCCTTCAGACATGGAGGGCACCAGCTTCCTCTCTGGAGCACCAACACACAGGGGTAGATAGGAAGGAGTTTAACAGTTACATCCCTGATCTGTTAGGTTTTTATATCATTAAAAAAAACATTTAGATAGAAAAGACAGACGCACTGTAATAGAAAATTACAATATGTACCCATCACCACACCCATAAATCACAAGATGTTTTGTCTTCTAAATACTTTGTTTCTGTAGACTCCTGGTGTATCTTCATTTGTCTAATTTTATAATGTCAACACTAACTAGTAGTTGTAGATAATGCTGCTATTAACGCTATAAAACCAAGTCTCCAAGAGTAGCTTGGGGAGAATGAGTTTGCTTAGCGGATGCTTTTGTTCTCTATATTCAAATACCACTCCGAAAAGAAGAATCTTAAAATACAAGTAGAGTGGTCAAGTTCATCTCTCTAATTAGCATGCAGCGGACACTTAAATTCCCCGACAGCACACAGGTTTGATTATTTAGTCAATGTTTCAAAAAACTCAATGGATATATCTTGGTTTTATATTGTGGGTCTACTAAATTTAAATCTAAATCACACAGAACATTAATGCTTACAATCCACATGATCTAAATGTTTCTTCATCTCCAGTATTCCCCCCGGTGGAGATGGTTTGGGGGTTCTGTTGGGGGTTCCTACCTGGGTTCTGAACAGAGTCAATTGTGATCTGGTAGTTGGCTTTACTGGCGCTCAGTCCCACCATCACATCCTCGATCCTCCACAGCTCGCGCTTCAGCTCCGCCTTCTCCTGCTGCAGGAAACATACAACACTATATTATATCGATACATGAAACCCATGTATGGATGTCTGGGCCCCATTGCCTTCTAACAACGTTTTCACTAGACATTTTTGTCTGGCTACGTGTGTAAGCAGAACAAAATCCAGCCTCTGCCTTCTACTATATACAATTCTACTATTTAGTCATTTAGCAGATGCTTTCATATAAAGCAACTTAATACATGTTTGCATTAGATTTTCTGATACATGTTGTTAATAAGCAGGTAAGGGAAAGGTCTCTTGCTCAGGGATGCCTAGAGGTAGACTGCTGACATTGTGATCCAAACCCAGAACCTTTCCGCTTTCAAACACCCTAATCACTAGACTATCCTATGTGTTCAATGGTGAGTATACAAAGAATATTGTTCTGCCTCATGCACAAATACAATAATATATTATATACTATATATTCTGGGGAAAAAAGGTGTTTAAAGGTACACTGTGTAAATCTTCGTGGCATCTAGTGAAACAGACTTGGCAGAAATTGAATATAATACTCATAAGTATGTTTTCATTAGTGTATAATGACCTGAAAATAATAATCGTGTTTTCTTTCACTTAGAGAGCGCTGTTTATATCTACATGGGTAGTGGGTCGCCTTCCACGGAGGCCACCATGTTGCACCGCCATGTTTCTACAGAAGCACAGAACGGACAAATGGCTCTAGAGAAATAAAGCCTACGCCGTTGCATATTGCTGTTGAGACTAAAATAGGTTTGTTCGCCATTGTTTAGTAGCTGGTGGTCTGAGTTCCCCTGTGTTCAATGTGTTTTACAATAATCTCCGCCAGCCAGGGACATCCTGACATCAAAACTGAAAACTGTGGTGGTGTATTAAAATAATCTCAATAGCAGTTTATCTAGTTTGAAAGTGTTTTTTTTTTTAAGTTAAAGATATTGAATATTCAACACATATTCACGCTCTGAATTAGCGATGTGACAGGGTGAACTAAAGACGCAATCACTGGTATGAGTCCTGTGTGTCTAGCGGTGTCCACCTGCCCAGGAGACGGGGCTTCCAAGTGTAACCGTCGGGCAGCAGCACTCCTCTCTATAGAGCATTGTTTGGTCAATATTTCTACACAATAGGCAAATTACAAAGTACCCTGCCCTAAACAACGATCTACAAAAAGGTTCCGAATAGATATAACATTAAAATGGCTGTTTAGAAGTGTATCCCTGCTAGCTCTACAACAGTAAATTGTAGTGTATCCCACCAGAAACATCCAACCATCTAAACTGAATGTGACATGTATAGCATAGCACAGCATAGCACTACTGTGGTGATGTATTAAAAGAGTCACACATCTCTATAGCAGTTTATGGCGTCTGAAAGTGTTTTTACGTCTCACGTTACAAAATGTTCAGCATGGACATAACATTAAAATGTTTAGAAGTGTATCCCGCTAGCTCTACAAAAGTAAGAAGCAGGTAAAGCAGGCCAGTGGAGCTCCAGTGTGAGTGTAACACACATACTGTATACAGTTTACTATGGATCTGTGTACATTGGTGGAAACTATCGCAGACTTAAACAAAAAAACAAAACAAGTACTTGTTGAGATTTGGACCATGTATTCAAATACAGTTACCGGTATTTATTGCACCCCTAGTACCTACTGGCACCTTACAGGCCAGTACAGGCCACCGTAGCTTCTTCTACATCGTTGGAAAGGGAGAGATGAGGGGGGGTATTCAGTTTGTTGTAATTTGCAACCTCACTGCTAGATGCCACTAAATTCTACACATTCTTGCTCTTTAAGGAAGTGCAAAATCTTTGAAGCTATAATTAGCAAAATTCAATGCTTTGTGTCAATTTCAAAACACTGTCTTTCCCAAGGCTGTCTCTGGTGGGGGGGACAAGGTTAGCTGAAGGAATCAAGTGGTTTTGTGGGTGCAGTACTGACTCCTACCTGTGGGGTGGTGCTGTGGTTCATGTGGGCCTGCAGCGCTGTCCTCAGCTGCCCTACTGAACTTTCCAGACTGATGTACTCCTTCCAGGCTCCAGACATCTCCTGGATTACATAGCACACACACACACAGAGAGGATCAATAGACGTCAACATAAATCAAACACAAACTCAAAGGATCCAGACATGCATATCGACTGGTCTGGATTCTCTTCCTGTATCCCCCACACACACACATTCACACACCAACACCCAACACTAGGGAGGAGAGGTTACCGTGGAGACACGGGAGATGTGGGCTCTGATGGTGACCAGGTCCTCCTGGAGCAGGCGCTGCTGGTAAGTGATCTTGTGAGCATGGGCAGGCTGCTCCTGGTACTGCTCCATCTGCTGGCGGGACATGTCCAGCACACGCTCCAATTGGTCCTGTGGAGGGGGGCCACCAGGTCATGTAAACACAGCAACAAACCAGACACAGATAATCTCCTGGTAACTATAAAATAAAAATCAGTTTAAAGTAGATTCTTACATGGTAGCGTTTCTAAAATTACAGAAACTATAAGCACAGTATAGTGAGCTTGTGCAGACAGTGGAAAGATGAATAATTGTAATGAACTGTCGCTATTTTTTATATAGAACCAATGCACGGCAAGCTGTTCACATGGAGGAACATTCTAAACTCGCTGGATTTATTATGATTATCAGTTGTTGTAATCAATCACCAGGACATGAATTTTAATAATTACAAATATTTGTAATTCATCTATATTAACATCACACGCAAAGTTAACATAGAAACTAAAGCCACAAGTAAATATAATCAGGGGGATCATGGTCCTTTTACTACGAAACGGACTGGAATTATTGACATTTCAGTGATATGCCTCAGAAGCGACGAGAACAGGGCAAGCTGAGCGCCATGAAGCCAAACACTTTGCCCCAAACGATTGCTAGTGTGTGTGCAGAGTCAATGGGAAATATTCAAAATGATAAAGGACATATTTAGCTTATATAATCTTTTTTTGTTGTGTTTTTTACTTTATTTATATTTTCCATAGTCAGTATGAACAACAATAACCTCTTACTGATATGAAGACATTTATAAAAAGTCCGAGAACAAAGTCCCCAGTCCGAGAACAAAGTCAAAAAGACAAAACAAACTCACCTATGAAACCACAGACAAAGAATATATTAACAATTATTCAGAGAATAGATGTGACGTGAGCAAATAGTGAGCAAATAGTGTACATTTAAATAAGGACATAGATGATTGAGGAGAAAGATAAGTTAAACTAAAATAAAAGATTAAAATAATAATAAAATAAATAATAATAATAATAATGTTAAGGATAAATAATAGTATATGTATCAACAGGCTGTAATATCCTCACATAGCCACAAGGGAACAGAAAGAAATATATAAGTTGTATTAACCGCACCTGGCCACCAGATGGCGGCACACATAATACACTGGGGGCGGGCGTTCAACACTAGCCAATCAGAGCATAGTATGCGTCATAGAGGCCACGCCTGCCCAGGTACTACCAAACTACAGATCCGGGGGGAAGCCAGAAACCCCAGGCAGCGTATCTGGACAGATACCCAGCTAAAGGGTCGCTCCACGCGCGTGACCTATACAATACCCCTCCTTTTGCTTCATAGATAAATATCTAAAGCTAAACAAATAAAGTGAGTTAAAAGCGATCCTGTGTCGGGGGCCTTCTTCCTCAAAGAACAGCATTACAATAAAATAACTTATAAAAGTAGTATGTGCAGTAAAGTTAAAATAGACATAAGTAACAGCTAGAGAACAAAGGATAACATCTTGACATAATCAATGAATGAGGACCAAGGGTTATCAAACTTCCCACGGGATCCCCGCACTGTATACCTGACCCTTTCGAAGTTTCAACAACATCATTACCTCATGAACCCATTGTATGAATGAGGGGCCAGGAGAGAGGCAAACACAATCACATTCCTCTGGTAGCTAGAAAGGCCCTCCTCTGGGGGTGCAACCCCAAAAATAGCAATTGACAAGTTCGGAATAAGAGGTTTATCACATACAGATGAAAGGGATTTAAAGATGGAAGCCCAGAAATTACTCAGGGTAGGGCATGACCAAAACATATGACCCAGAAAGACTGGTGTAAAATGACACCTAGGGCATTTGGGGTCAACAACATATTTCGGACAACTTATCGTTGGAGTAGTGCAAACGATGCATAACCTTAAACTGTATTAGCCCATGCTGTATGCAGAGACAGGAAGTGTGCATTCATGAGATGCCAACCTCCCACACCTCATCTGAGATTTTTTCTCCCAAGTCTAGTTCCCATGTACTTATGTCAGCACAAGTAGGAGTGGGTCAATGTTCTGGATTATGTTGTATATTTTAGAAATTGAACCTTTCTCATAAGGTTTCAGGTTGAGAATGGAATATGTAGAATCTTTGTGTGTTGAATTGGGTTATGAAGGAAAATGTTTAGAAGCAAAGCTACGGGCCTGGAGGTATCTAAAAAAATGGGATCTAGGAATGTTATGATTTTGGCACAAGAAATCAAATGACATAAAACCATTGTCATTGAAGAGGTCTTCGAAGAATACCAGCTTCCTGGTCCGCCAAACTGTGAATGCCATATCGTTTTGTGAAGGCAGAAATAATAGGGAGGCTGGAGTGTACTTCCATCCATGATCATAATGGGCCTTCTCTGTCAGAACATGTGGCGATCCAATATGCAAGCTTAGATAAATTAGCTGACCAGTAAAAGTACAAAAAGTTGGGTAGGCCCAGCCCACTAACTAGTTCAGTGCTGTGTCTGAAATCGCGCACTTACGTAAGTGCACTTACATTTAGTGCACTTCATTATCCCTACAGTACACTTACTTATAGGCGCAGTGCTCTCATTTCTACAGTGCACTGTCAAAACAACCTTCGCGCACCTACCGGAAATGAGTTTGCAGTTTGACGGTTCTTCTTCAGTGTTTTTTTTATCGGTAAGTTTATTTACCTATGAAATATATTAATATGGAATGAAACGGGTTTGGGCCTGATTAATGATGGAGGGAATCACATCTTCCAGGCAGTGTGAGAGAGCTTTAGTGAGAATCTTATAGGAGAGAAGACTAATTGGCCGATATGAACCACAGTCCAATGGGTTCTTATTATTTTTCAATAGTACAGAGATTGTGGCTTGAGAGAGGGTCTGGGGCAACTTCTCATCATAAAAGGCTTCATCGTACATTCATTTTAAAATATGGGTCAGTTTGTCAGCAAACGCTTTATAGAACTCTATGGGAAACCCATCTGGCCCAGGAGCCTTACCACGCTGCATAGCCTTGATCACGTGTGTAATCTCAACGGTTGATAAGGGGCGATCAAGGGAAGCCTGGACATCAAGACCAAGGGTGGGAATGTCTAGATTGTGAAGAAATAATTGGATCTGGGATACATCCGCAACAGAGTCAGAGTGATATAGGTCGGAATAAAATTGTTTAAATTGATCATTAATGACCTGTGGATTGTATGAAGTAGTATTGGGGCCAGTACTAATCTCAGGTATGGTGTATTGACTTGCCAACTGCCGGAGCTGATGAGCTAATAATTTGCCAGCTCTCTCACCATGTTCATAAAAGTCCTTGGTTTGTTTGGAAGCCTGTCTTTATAAAGATCCGGGCTTGGAGAAAGAGCACAATGACCATCAATGTCTGCAATGAGCTGCAATAGTTTGCAGTGCCGTTTGGAACGCTGCTTATTTTCAAAGGCAGTGTTAAGAGATTATTTGGCCCCTATAGATGATATATTTAGCCACAAGATGTCGCACTAGAGCACCAGCATCTCAAACCACAACAATTGGGAGTGTTCTTTACCTTCTTAACTCATGCACGGTGCGTGCGTTATCATGAACGCGCGGCCGGCCCGGATACTACAACAAAGAAAATAGAAGCTCAGATTACAACACACACAGAGGGAGGGTGCCCTCATTCTCTGGTCAGGACGCCATTACTCCACTTTATCTCTACATAGCCAATAGTTGTTTGCTGCTATATTAATGTTCAGGATATCATCTATAGCCCCTTTAAGGATTCCCAGACAGTACAATAGGGAATGCCTGAGGTGTTAACCTTGAGAAAGAACTCAATTTGGGCTTCCAGAAATGTTTTGAACTTGTTACATGATAAAAGTAACGGGTCTAGATGCCACGTGCGTTGCAATGGTGTATTGTCTGGGAAGTTCAGATCCATCTGGACTGGACAGTGATCCGAAACGATTATAGTGTGATATTGACAGTTGGAAAGGAAGTGAAGTAATCTGTTGTCAATCCTAGAGTAAGTGTGGTGGACCGGGGAAAAAAAGAGTACTGCTTAGTGGCAGGATTGATCCTCCTCCAAGGATCAGACAAGTTATAGGACTCAACAATGAGTTAATTATCGTTGCAGATTTAGTGAACTATTTGGCCTAGGTCTCGATTTGTCCAGTTGCACATGGAGAACACAATTTAGTAAGTCTCACTTGGCTAGCTTTATTATTTAAGTCTCTTGAATATACATGATAGGGTAAGATACTAAGTGCAAGACACTAACGTAAGTGTCAGGACATACAAACATATACTGTATACCGTGCAGAGGTTGCGCTAGACTTTTTCGTTGTCCGTCATTTTGACTGACAGGGTCATAAAAATCCCGTCATAATCTATGTTTACCGGTCACTTTAATTTTTTAAATGATAATAATGACATGTTCAATAGCATTTAATTTTAATTTATTTTTAATTAATATTCAGTCCAAACAAGCTGAACAAATAATCCACACCGTGGATACACACATCAAGCAGAAGAATATGTAAGAATATCGGCCGCCAGGCGATTCGCATATAGTGGGGCTTGACTGTCATCACGCGGATATTTCGCGTATAGTGGGGCTTGACGGTGATTCATCACCACAATGCGGGCGGGAGCTAGTTGATCCACTAGTCAACACGCGGGAGCTAGTTGATCCACTAGTCAACACGCCCCCAAGCGAACGAGTTTTCAAGGTGGCGCGATGTCGCAGATAATTCGCGTATAGTGGGGCTTCTAGTAGGGTTGTGCAGATGGACGATGTCCTCGTCCATCGTGATGGCTGACTGACATCACGATGGAGAGCCACCATCGTGATGCCACGCCCCCCTCGTCCGACACACACTAATCCTATAATCTCTTCTATAGTTATTACCTAAAAACTTTGCAGGGATTGCTCTGTAAATAAATTGAAAATATAACTAATGGTCCATATAAAGTGCTGTAAGTTAACTAGGGCTGCCCCCTAATAGTCGACGGAGGCTTAGTTGAATACGTTTTCATTAGTCGAGCAAAAAGTAAAACATAAAAATAAGAAGGCATGAGCATCGCAAACCGAATACATCTGTGGTCGCAACAAGCCCTGATTTAACTCATCGCTGCAGAAATACTGACCAATACACCTGGGCAGGTAGACACCTGGGCAGGTAGACACCGCTAGACACATGGGACTCATACCGGTGATCGCGGCTTTAGTTCCCCGTGTCTGATCGCTGTAATTCGGAGCGTGAATATCGTTAAAAAACACTTTAGTTCTTTTTAAAACGATAGTCGCACATCCCTCATAACTACGCCGTGAAGGTGAACCCTCCCGGACTCCGCTATTAACATGAACCGCTCCGCCGGAGGAGCCACACATCCACACGCACCGGACACCAAAATACAAACAAACATGTGTTCCATTTGATTGCTTTTAAATAAAGTTATGTGCAGTAATACGGTAAATACGATTATTAAAAATGTTGGTCCATGCCGTTAATAGGCGGCCCGCTTCTAGGTTCTAGGTTATAGGTTCCTCGCGTGCCCGCTTGCGCGTAATCAAATGTTTCAAGTGGGTTTGTTGTTTCTTTCTTCTTTTCTACTTTTCTTCTTCTACAAGACAAATTAATATGCTCATCGCCACCAAGTGGTCAGGGTGTGAAATGCAATCTGTCAAAATGACGGACGGCCCTCAGATTTTTCCGTCACCGTTTTAAAAAAACGGTCAATGACGGAAAATATTCGGTTAACGCGACCCCTGATACCGTGGACCTGCAAGCGCAATGGTCGGAGGACTCTAAGGCTCTCACAAACTATCCCTCATTTTACCAAATAAGTCAGGTTATATACCCATCACTAGCACTCTTTGAGTCAAGAACAATTACAGACATGTCGTGGAACAAAAAGCAAGGGGGCACACCGCCGAAAAATCCACTGCTGAAGCGTAAACAAACGGAGAGCATTTCCACAGAAGCTAACAGCATTAGCAAAGCCATCGAGCTAGCATTAGCTAAACAACAAGCTGGTCTAGAGGCAGTTGTAAAGCGGGCAGTACACGGCGCTATGGAAGAAATGAAAAGCTCCGTGGATAATCTGCGGCTAAATATGGAGGCACATATGGAAGCAGTCAAGGGACTGGTTGGTAAAGTTGAACGTGTGCAGGCCGACACCGCATTTTCTTCAGCTCAAGAGGCCGAGCAGTTCCTGAGAAAGGAGACGGGCGAGAGGACCACAGCGACCAGCCGACGCCAGCTGTTTCCTCCGGCCGCGGAGACCACATCTCAGCGCCGGGAGGAGGATGATATGGATCAAAATGATGCGGCCCGACGCTGAAAATAAATATTTGTTCCAACTACTAGAGGCCGAAGTTTCACTTGGTTTGGTTGTATGAGAGGCCAGAGGAATTCACACTGAGGTAATGACTTTATGTAGAGAAAAAACAGTGCCAGAGCGGCTATACAAAACTGTATTCTACTTGAAAGTTACTGTGAAAAAAGGATTCGCATTGTTCGTTTAAGGGGTTGCAATAGATGTGTGATTGTGTATCATTTCAGAGTTTAATGGTAACACACACAACCAATGTTATAGGTTTAAGCTATGATATTTACCCCATTTTCCTAATGGAGGAATGTTTATGAAACCCCTTTTCATGTGCATATTTGTGGTTATTTTTGGAGAACCTGACTTTGGACATTTTTTATTTTTGCTATATAAGAGGGATGGGTACGAGCTTGGGAGAACTTGCGGAACTGCGTTATGTGGATGTCATCCATTGCAGAAACACCGTTCATAGGGAGGGGAGGCGGCAGGGGAGGGGGGGAGGGACATTATCTCAGTGGTGCCTTTCATGTCAGAGAAATACCTTTTATATTTACATTTAAAGCTATTTAAAGCTAAGGACTGTGTTTGATAATGGTTAAATTATCAATTTTGAGCTATAATGTACGGGGCCTAAATGCTAAAGTTAAAAGAACAAAATGCCTAGATTTTCTAGGTCGTAAACAGGTTGATATTGCACTTATTCAAGAAACTCACTTAAGAGCAGCAGATGTTTCCCGCTTCCAGAACAGACGATACAAAGTGATTGCTTCAGATAGCGGTAGCTCTAACTCTAGGGGGACTATTATTCTAATCAGACGGAACTTGAACTTTACTGTTGAAAAGATAAGTAAGGGAACATCTGGTCGCATTGCATACTTCTGCACATCCATTTATGGTAAAGGCTCATTTACACCGGGGACGTCTGCGTCGCGTTACGGCTGCGTCGCGTTCGCCGCTGCTTATCGCTGCCACTCTAGTCAATGAGAGCATTTCCACCGGGCCGCTGCGGAACGTCTCAGCTGCGTCCCAGGAGCAGTCGCGCCGCAGCCGCAACGCTATCTTTACGCAGCGTTCTATTTTTGACGCGAGCCGCTGCTGAAACGCGTCAATTTACTATTTCACTTCACAGGAAGTGAAATAGTAAAAGCCATAGAGCATCCGGTCAATTTTCAAAATAAAACCACCCTCCCGATCGAACACGGCCACAAATCGTTGTCGTTTATAACTGACTTTGTCTATACACGAATCCGACGAGCGTTCTGTGTAGGCTGCCATCTTGTGGTGACGCCATTACTGAGCTGTTACTGGTATGTAAACAAACCTCCGTGATAACGCACCCTCGATGACAGCTACAGCCAGGCAGTATGACTTGTTGGGTTGATGATGTTAGACAGTGGCCTACAGTCACAGAGGAAGGTACAAACGATCTTACAGATTATTTGTGAAATTAGCTTAGAGTAGAGAATGGGGAAATAAAGACATAATTGGAACTAGGTTGATATTATATCTACTTACCTACTGTAGCTAACTAACGTTAGCAATAACTAGGCTAACGAGGAAACTATAAAAATATCTGTCCATTTGGCAACAATAAATAAATGAATGGATATCAAATAAACGAATTCATGTTTTTCATTTGTGACCATTGTTTATCTAATTTTCACATTTCAAAAGGAAAGGGTAAGGTACAGCTAACTGCTAGCGTTGTTGGTTAACAACAGACATAACAGTAATGTTACTACTGCCCCAACGCGCCCCTTCTGTTGTTTTAAAGGTATTCAAGAGTATTTTCTCCAGAGTGTGGAAGTGTGGATTAAAAAAACAAAACAGCGGTAAAAGCTAGCATGTGTGTCCGGGAGAGGGCTACTCTCCTCGGACACATTACTCTGAAGCCCCGGTGACGGTCTGGAAGTGCGGATTTAAAAAACAAAACAGCGGTACAAGCTAGCGTGTGTGTCCGAGAGGGCTACCCTGGGGTATTTTGTGTATCTCGCATTGTTTTTTCTTCCAACTGGAAATTGTATTGCTGCTATTGAAACAATTGAAAACGGAACATGTTTTCCCACTCGACATTATAAAAGTAGTAGTGAGACAGTCGTAAATCGCGGGCTGTTATCCCAGTGGATAATAAACAACACTAAACCAGACAAAAAAGTAAACATTTACTATATAGCCTACCAACTCATGGTAGAAGCACACAAATCTAGGAAAAATGACCAAATCAACAGCAAATCAACTTCTGACAGACAAAGCAACTGCAAGTCAACTTCGGAAAGGCAAAGTAACCATTTATTTGTTTGTTCTATATTGACATCTACAAATTATCGCGTGGTCGCAGACATCCCCGGTGTAAATCCGGTGTAAGAAAGTAGCATTTGTGTCAATTTATGCACCAGCAGTCTTCGATTGCAACTTCTTTCCTGAGTTAACCAAGGAATTGCTATCGTTATCAGAATATGAGTTGATTATAGGTGGGGATATGAATGCAATATGTGACTTGAACCTAGATAGATCTACTTTGCCAGCCTCTCATGCTCAAAAGTTAGCATCAGTGGCTCTAAATACTATGATAGAAAACCTAAATTTGTTTGACGTGTGGCGGATTCAGAACCCGGCCATTAAGGACTACACATGTTTTTCAGCTTGCCATAAATCCTACTCGAGGATTGATTACCTTCTAGTTTCTCGTAATTTGAGAGAATGCACAGACGTTATCCAAATCTTACCCGCAACTTTATCCGACCATAATCCATTGATAATGACAGTAGATCTAAGCCATAGGTTTAAGAAAACACCTAGGTGGCGTTTTAATATAACACTGTTGCAAGACCAAGAGTTTGTTACAGAATTTAGGGGAAAGGCCATAGAATTTCTAGATAATAATAAAGACTCAGTGAAAGATCCCACATTTACATGGATGGCCACTAAAGGGTTTATTAGAGAATTTACATCCCCCTATGCATCCCACCTTAAAAAAGAAAGGAATAAAAGGATCTGTGAGCTAGAAGGGAAGTGTCACTCTCTTGAAAAGCAGCTAAAAACCAAATACTCTGAATCAGGCAATGAAGACTTAAATGTAATTAAAGTAGAGCTTAACGACCTGTTGCGGAGGCGGGCTGAGTTCATCATGCATAGAGTCAGACAGAACTATTATTTTAATGGAAGCAAACCCAGTAAACTACTAGCCCTGAAACTAAAACAAAGCGAGTGTCAATTGATACAATTTGTTCACCCACTAAAGGGCTGACATCTGATCCAACAGAAATAAATGCAACATTCCACTCTTTCTATAATGATCTATACAAGTCATCTCTCAGTTTTGAGCATGAGAAATGTAATAGTTTTTTGAACACTTTAAATTTGCCAACTCTTGAGGAACAGGAAGCAGCAGAGCTGGGGCGTCCTATATCCTTAAAGGAACTAGAGGTGGCATTAAAATTAACTAGGAAAGGGAAATCGCCTGGCCCAGATGGCATTCCACCAGAGTTAATGCTACATTTTTGGGATGTGTTAGGTCCAATCTTACTGGAATCAATCAAATCTGCTGTGGAAAAGGGCTATTTTCACCCTAACTAACTAACTAACTAAGACTAACAATGCTCTGATCTCTCTAATCCCCAAAAGAAGGCAAGGACGACACTGATTGTGCCAATTACCGGCCTGTTTCTTTAATTGATTCGGATATGAAGTTATACTCTAAGATGCTAGCATTACGCTTAGAAAATACATGGGAAAATGAATACACATGGATCAGACTGGCTTCATGAAAGACCGACTTGCCGCGGACAACATCCGTCGACTTATACATATTAGAGGTGCGCGGATGGCGGTTACAGCCGCGGACTCCGCGGTTAAACCGCGGATCGGGCGGATGACCTTACGAAAAATAATATTTTAATTAAATTCGGGCGGGTGGCGGTTGAACCAATCAAATGAAAAGATATATATAAGTTACATTGTTAAATATTGTTACTTACATCCGATAAAAACGAGCACACTTTTTTTCTCGCGTCAGCAGCGCCCGCGGATGGCGGGCGGGTGCGGTTTTGAAATTGGTCAAAAAACGTTGGTGCGGATGGATGGCGGACGGATGATGAGTTTTGTGATGCGGTTGCGGATACAATAATAGCCCATCCGCGCACCTCTAATACATATTATTCATGAAACGCAGCAGCTAGATACCCCATGTGCCATACTTTCACTTGATGCCGAAAAGGCCTTTGACAGGCTCGAGTGGCAGTACCTGTGGGCGGTTCTTGAGAGGTTTAAACTGGGGAAAGACTTCATTAATATGATCCGTGTCTTGTATACAAACCCCACAGCAGTCTACAGTACTAACGGCATTCACTCCTGCCCATCTCTCGTGGCACCTGCCAGGGTTGCGGCCTTTCGCCAAGCCTCTTTATCCTCTCACTAGAACCGTTAGCTCAACACCTTCGACAGAACCAGATCGTAGCCCCAATTCAGATTAAATCCACATCACATACCATTTAGGCCTTCGCTGATGATATACTTATTTACTTAACGGATATTAAAACCTCAATAACATCCCTGCTGTCATTCTTTGAAGAATTTAAAACTTTGTCTGGTTACAAGATCAACTGGACGAAGTCGGCATTGATGTTGCTGAATGAAGCTGCAAAAAAGGTGTCATTATCGCATGATATCCCCATTAAAACAGAGATTACGTATCTAGGTGTCCAGATTAAAACGTCCCTGCATAATATAGTAAAACTATACTATGATAAAATCTTCAAAGAAGTACAGCGTGACATGGACAAAACTACCGGCATCTTTGCAGACTAGAATTGCTTCCATTAAAATTAATATATTGCCCCGTCTCAACTTTATGAGCATGATGATCCCACTTCCCCCTCCACAGGGTTATTGGAAAAACATCGATAAATTATTGCGTTCATATATATGGAATGGTAAACACCCAAAAATTAGATTTTCTACCCTACAACGACCAAAACAGGATGGTGGATTGGCATTACTGAACCTACTGTTGTATCATCACTCTTTTCAACTACGCTCTCTCAGGACATGGTTTGATCGTTCTCCTCCAATTGCCTGGAAGGCCATTGAGGATGTACTGGTATTCCCATATAAACTTGAAAGTGTATTATTCTCTGGTATTACTGACAATCAATGTATGCTGCGTTTTGGGCCTGTTATTTCAAATACTATCAGAAACTTCAGGTTGGTTGAAAAATGTCTGGGTGGTAATTGGAAATGGCACCAAAGCACCCCCTTGTGGAAGAACAGAAAAATTATGTCGGGGGGGTAAACCATTTGAGTCGACAGCATGGTCTTCAAGAGGAATAAATAACCTTGGCGATATTTTCAGCCCAAGAGGACTTATGAGTTTTCAAGAACTATGCTCTCACTTCGATGTGTCAAAGACAGACTTTTTCTTGTATCTTCAATTACGGTCTGCATTACGTGCCTATGGAGTCCCATGGGACACCAAACCACAAATACACCCAATTGTGCACTGGGTCACCGAACTTCCAGCCAGAGGACTTGTGTCTATCATATACTCACAGCTGGGAAAGCAAACACAGAAAGAGCTGCCTTTGATCAAGGCCTGGACTAAAGACCTCGTTAGCAGGAATGAAGACTGTGTGGGAGAACATTTTTCAGGCATCCAAGAATCCCAATCATCAGTTGATTCACTTCAAAATGTGTCAGAGAGCCTATCATACACCACTTGTGCGGTTTCATATGAAACAGATAGGTAGCCCAAACTGTGACTTGTGTAACCTCAATGTATCTGGAACTTTTAAACACATGATGTGGGATTGCCCTGAGGTATATGATTTGTGGAGGAAAGTGGCTTTAACTTTGTCTGATATAATTGGCAAACCCATACCCCTAGAACCAATTGCTCTTTTACTCAATGATGACTCACAAATTGGACAGAGTCAGAAACAAAGAAAGCTATGGCTTGCTGGATTAACAGCTGCCAAAAAACTTATAGTACAGGGCTGGCTACCACCACACAGACTGTACACCAAAAAATGGCTACAATATTTCCAAGATGTGGTCATGTTAGAACTGTCCACAGCCCGGGTAAATAAAGCTAAGGCTACTACATTGGAAATGTGGAAGGAGGCTGCCTGTGTAATAACAGACCGACTTAAAACGTAGAAAATACATATTTTGTTAACATTTTTAGTGTAAGGCTCAACCGAGATAAAGGGAGGGAGGGGGGATAGGGGCCGCTAGCGGGAGGGGGAAACGGGGTGGAGGGAGGGAAGAAAAGGGGGTAAAATGTTTATTACAATGTTTTGTTTTGTGAATTTGAAATAAAAAACAATTGTTCACAAAAAAAAAAACATATACATACAAGTAGTTGTTTTTTTTGTCTTTTTAGGGGAGGGTGGGGTTAGTAGAGGAAGGAGGCTAAGCAGAGTCCAGGTGAACTCTGAACAAGTGGGTCAGGTGAACTCTAAACAATCTGCTCACTCTGCGTCTTGTTCAGGTGAATCCTAGGGCTCTTGGCCTTGCTTGTGCTTGTGAGATTTTGGCATATCCAACTACACAAACAACTCTCAAAACTCAAAAAAGTGAAGGACTTAAGGACCTAAATATGACTAGTGAAAGAACATTTGTATCGGGGCGGGGGGGTTTATTATAAATTCAGTTTGTAAATAAAGTTCTCCTCATGCAGAGCTTGAAAAAACGCATCCTCACATGTCACTGCTCCTCGCGATCCCCCTCCTTATAATGTGTTTTATCAGTATCTGCGATGTAATGAAACCCAATTCTCGGTATGTCCAAAGCATTTACAAACAATGGTGACGTATGTAGGGTGCGTGTCATTGTGGCAACAACAGTGGGGCAGAGTGCAACGGTTTGTCAATGTGTGCAAGGGCACTAACCACCAAAGATTGAGAATTCTACCTAAACAAATTTACTTGGAAAAATGTTGACCGACTTCCAGATCTGTGTGCAGTTAGTGAGTAGGTAGAAGATATGAGCAACTGGCCAAATATTCAGTGGCCAGTTATATACAAGAATTTGCTGGAGAAACCTAGCATGTAGACATTACGAGTATGAATTTGAAAGCATGTTTTTCCTTAGACGCTCGCCTATCCTACCAGTGTATAATACAATCTCATGGATGCAGGACGCGTCTAATCTTCTAAGAGCAGCTCTTCTCTATGTCTCAACACAGCCATGGTCATTTGAGAGAAAGACGTCGATGTAATTTGTTTTTTGGGGAACACAATAAATGGCAATGCAATTTTATTATACCGTGGTATGATAGAAGACTATCTAAGAAAAACTACCATGCTTGTAAATGTATTATTCATAACTAGCCTCTGGACGTCACTGGACGTCACTGGACAACGGTACGAAGACTTTGTAAACGGTGACTCGATGCTTACGACATCGTTATATGTGGTCACGTACAGAACGTCAAATACCATGTCATAAACTCAGTTTTCTGTTTGAAATCCTCCCCAACCAAAGACAATTGTAGACAAGAGGCTATGAGGCTATTGTGAAATGTTAGCTGGTAGGATATTGATTCTTACAACCAAACACATAACAACCAGAAATTCTGATGCTGCCAACAGTTTTAATTCAATGTATAATGTCTGATAATCGTCTGAATGAATGGGGCACAATGCCACTTCTGTTGCCTATTTTTGATGATATAGACTCTAAACTGGTCTATGGACCCCTTTTCTGTTAGTAAACATTATGATTTTTTTTGTGGGCGGAACGTAGGTGGAGGCAGAATATGCCAGGAAATGGGCTATTTGATTTTTTTTGTCCACTGGTTGAGTAGACCCTATTTTGCATGCAAATTACATATTACTAAAATATTTTAAGTGAAATAATGTATTTAGACCCAAATCCTACCAAACTGACTCCGGATTAGCACGTACACACATGGGACACATGCCCACATACACACATTTCACACGTCACGCACACACGACGTGCTCTCTGCCACTAAGCGAAGCAAGCAAACAAGACAAAATGTTCTACACCTACAACAGATAGGGGAAGAAGTGTATTCTTTAATTATCGATGAAAGTACCGACGTGGGCATACAAAAACAGCTTGTAATACAATACTACAGCCAAACACAACAGCGCATTGTGTCTTCTTTTGCTGTTATCATTCATTTAGACGGTGGAGATGCCAATTCGATAACAGATACTGCTGATTTTTTTCAAGAATCTAAGCTGTGTCCAAAACGATGCAACGGGAACCATTCACTTCTGACAACATTTTGAGAGCACAACCCCAACGTCGTATTTGTAAAATGTGTGTCACTCACTCACTGGCATCACAAGTGTTAGGGACTGTACGATATTTACCGGGGGGGGAGGGCCGGTCGTCAGGGGGGGAGGGCCTAGGAGAATTTTTTTAAGCCTTAGGGGAGGGCCCAGGAGAATATTTTTGGCCTGGGGGAAGGGCCGGGGAAAATTATTTTTTCCTGATGTATGATATCTTTTTTCCCTTATCAATGATCAGTTTCCGATATTTGAAAAGGTGTGTAGGCCAAAACATGATTCACGTCTCCTTGACAGAGTGGGCGAGTCCAAAATGTCGCAAGAAACAAAGCATCACGGGGCGGCGGAAACTTGTGGATACCTGAATCTCTCACAACCCCCCTCGTGAGCTTGCAGGTTTTTAAACATGGCGTCAAGTCAAACAACGAGCAGCAAACGTGGTGACTTTCTGCAAAGAAGAAGCAATGTCCGGGCAGCTTCTATGGTTCACCCGAGATTAAGAGTATCGTTGCAGTCCCTTTACATTGATAAAAGCAGGCTTGTCCCCATTCTCAAGTTCAAGGCACAGCGTGGCATAAACCCCAGGGGGGTATACTACGAAGCTCGATTAGTGGGTTAGCGAGGTATGTTGCGCTCAAAGCCTGGGTTAGCTGTCCTACGAAGGTCGCTCTCTTTTAGCGTCGCTATATCACCATGGTAACTTATGCTGGCAACCAAACCTGGTCGGGAGGAGGTTTTCAGCTGAGACTTTCCGATTAGATCGGCTTCTTAAAGCTGAGCGCCGCTTTCGGGACAGATCCGATCCCTTTATGAGAGATACAGGTTCTCATCAGAGGGTATTCGCTATTTGATCGTCCTTGTTGGACCTTATGTAGGCAATGCTACAAAAAGAAGCCGTGCGCAGTGTGTCTGTGTTTCACTGCGATTTGTTGCCACGGGTACATATTTGCATACAGTTGGTGATGCCGAACGTATAAGCAAAAAGGTGCCTTGCGATACGCAAGGTTGTAGCTGCCCTAAATACACTGCTAAATATGTTCGTGGTGTTTCCCAACTTTTTGCCAACACAAACTGTCAAGTTGCAAGTTATCAACTTGCAGGTAAAAGAAAACACCTGTATACGTGGATGAGCGGTAGAGTGGCGGTAGCGCGTCAGTCTTCAGATTCTGCGTGCTGGGTTCGGTTCCCAAGTGAAGTGGGTATGTGTAGTTTATTTAAAAAAAGTTATATTTCTTATTTCATATTGAATACTTATTCATTAATGTTATGGAATTATCCAGTTTGGTAATCTAGATGAGGGTAAAAGGCAAGATGATGGACAGGCAACATATGAACCCCGGTCGCTGGCGTTCAGCTCACATCCTAATCCACCACACCACCGTCGCTACCTTCCAGCACATGCAATACGTTTCTTACATATAGGATGTATTTGAAAGGAATTCCCTAAATTACACAAAAAAGCAAGTTGGAGGTTGCTTTTGCATTTTGCAATCATATGCGTAAGAATTGTTCGCCATTAATCCCAATAGAGTATTGGGATTAATGGCGAACAATTCTTACGCATTCACAGAATCTGCTGTTTTTTGCCAGCATGGGCAACTGTATCGCCCCTTGCCGTTATTTGCTTTTTAAACTCCTCGTATGAGTTCATAATCACTACTTGCTCCTCCTGAGTGACATACAGCCCGTGTTCGCTCCGTCGGATCCATTGCGTCAAGGTGAATGACGCTGGGTTACGCCCTTTTTATGTGAACGCGCATTGAACCTAAAGCGGAAAACTTGGCTTGACAAATGTACCTTTAAGTGAGCTTCGTGGAACCGTTTAACTCTGATTGCGAGTTTCGTATTTAGCAATTGAGGTTTTCCCAAGAAAGCCTGGATATGTTCAGCGAGCTTCGTAGTATACCCCCCTGCTCTTGCTGCGTGTGTACCCGTGTTATGGCTCAAATGAAAGCTAAAACCCTCCCAAATTATGTTTAATATACTCAAATGAATTTGCTTCACTGAAGAAAGATTGATCATTTAATGAACACAGAAAGGTCAGATTTTGGCAAGACAAAAGTTTTGTCGCCTACAGAGAGTAATGTGAAAATTGAACAAATAATTTATTTCAAATACAAAAATATGTTGCATAACATCAGTGAATTAAGTAGTGGTGCTGTGAGATCCATATTTAATATCTTGTATGACTTCCATGAGCTTGAAGGACGGCATCCATGCGGTTCGACAATGATTCATACAATTTATTGATGAAGTCATCAGGAATAGCAAAGAAAGCAGTTTTACATGCCTCCCAGAGTTCATCAAGATTCTTTGGTTTCGTCTTCCATGCTCCCTCTTTCATTCTACCCCAGACATGCTCAATGATGTTCATGTCTGGTGACTGGGCTGGCCAGTTCTGGAGCACCTAGATCTTCTTCGCCTTCGTAGAGATAGAAGTATGCGATGGAGCACCATCCTGCTGCAAAATTTGACCCCTTTTATGGTTGGGAATGTAAGGGGTAGCTAATACTTCTTGATATTTTAGGCTATTGATATTGCCTTCCACCCTGCAAATCTCTCGCACACCCCCATACTGGATGTAACCCCAGACCATGATTTTTCCGCCACCAAACATAACTGTTTCCTGGGTGAATCTCGGATCCATGCGGGCTCCAGTAGGTCTCCTGCAATATTTGCGGCAGCTGTGATGTGTACTTCCATCTCTACATCAAAGTTCCTCAAGGCGAAGTCCTGGAGCACCTTGATCTTTCAAGGTGCTCCAGGACTGGCCAGCCCAGTCACCAGACATGAACATCATTGAGCATGTCTGGGGTAGAATGAAAGAGGGAGCATGGAAAACGAAACCAAAGAAGAATCTCGATGAACTCTGGGAGGCATGTAAGACTGCTTTCTTTGCTATTCCTGATGACTTCATCAATAAATTGTATGAATCATTGTCGAACCGCATGGAGTCGAACTGCATGGAGATGCAGTCCTTCAAGCTCATGGAAGTCATACAAGATATTAAATATGGATCTCACAGCACCACTACTTAATTCACTGATGTTATGCAACATATTTTTGTATTTGAAGTAAATTATCTGTTCAATTTTTACATTACTCTCTGTAGGCGACAAAACTTTTGTCTTGCCAAAATCTGACCTTTCTGTGTTCATTAAATGATCAATCTTTCTTCAGTGAAGCAAATTCATTTTAGTATATTAAACATAATTTGGGAGGGTTTTAGCTTTCATATGAGCCATTTCTAAAACCAATGGATTAATTAAAAGTCAGGTTATAAGCTGTTGTTTCTACAAAATGGATAAGTGACAAGACTTTTGTCAGGGACTGTACTCAAAGCACTGACATAGTGTGTGTGTGTGTGTGTGTGGGGGGGGGGGGGGGGATATGACACCTCATCCGCTACCAGTGTGTAGCACCCACTTGGGTGATAAAGTTAGTAGTTAAAAACTAAAACACATCACCGTTAACCAGCTCACTTGAAACTACTGCAAGCGTGACACATAAAAGTGTCATCACATTTTATATTTGTAACCCATTGGGGTTACAAATATGTTATTCTTAATGTTACAGGAACATTAAGAACTAGTTCCGCTCACTAAGAATTCCTTTGATTTAATTATTAACCATGTTCTTTACTTCTTTTACTATTCTTTTCTATATTTAATTTATTATTTCATTATTTCAAAACATAACAAATATTGTTTGCTTATTGGTTCAAAGACAAATAATTGATAATTGCTTTTGGTGTAAAACAACCCAAGTCCCGGCTTCTTCACTCTGGTTAGGGAGATGCAGTCTAGTGTGAGGAAGAAGCGGAGCACAGCGATAGAACAGCACGTTCAGGTCAGTTAATTATTGAAGCGACCCTAAGGAAATCTGATCTTTTTTTATTATTTTCTTTTCTCGGCTAGGTTTTTTGGATACCCTTGGATTCTGGATTTGGATTCGATTCTCTCCCTGACGAGGGGGATGGCGAGCCACCCATGTTGAGCACCAGGATTGAGGAGTCCTTTCAATTCTTCACCTGCCTCCTATCAGTGTGCTAGGACTGCCGGGAAGGACTTCAAAGACAATTGAAATGGAACATTCTTTTTTTTTTTTTTGGGGGGGGGGGGGGGCGTTTATGGTTGCATGGTGCACTCAGTTAAAAAAATACATTTCAAAAGGGAGCAAGAATACTGGCAATACTTGTAAACCTATCCTAAATGTGTGTTAATACAATCATTTAGCTTTTGTAGCCGTACCAGGCTGCACTGCGATTACATTGGAAGTAGACAACCTTTCAACTTTTCCCACCCTAGCATTTCCAAGTGGTTGCGCCGCTGTCGCAAAAACAAACTGGATCACTTTCCTCAGAGCCTAGCAACCACAAACACAAGACGCGCATTTGTTTGGAAATCTCCACAAAGAAACGACCAACACTTTGGAAATAATAAAGAAAGAAGCATGTTCACTGAAGAGGTAAAGTGAAATTGTCATAATTTTGTATTGAATTTAGGAACAGGCAAAAGCCTTGTAATGATGTGCATTGCATAGTAATACCATAGTTTGAGTATTGCTTCACACAAACAAGTATCGGCAGCAGGGGTTGGCTTCGGGGTGGAGGGGGGAGTAGAAGAAAACATTAGGAGAAAAAATGGTGGATTTATTCATTAATTTAGTCTATAATGGAGACATGAGAGCAGATACAAAATATGTGTTGAGAAAAGCAAACTGGGTTGGTAGCATGACTAGATCGCCTGGCGACATGAGGTTTATTCAGGTAGTATACTCAATGCAACTAAAACATAGCGTACACAGATATACGTAGTGTCATCACATTTGCTTTACTTCGGGTGTTCCACCGTCCGCCATAAGACCTTGAGTAGACGCTAGTAGACGCTTCGCTCTAAGCTCTCCGCTCTTACTTTCTTACATTTCTTTTTTTCCCATTGTAATCTTATCCTTTTGCTACAAAATTTATGGAAAGCTGGATACTTCTAAATCACTGGGAGCTTAATTTATGAAAGTATCTGAAGGCTACCACTATTATTTAAACCCTTTTTACCTTGTGAGTGTGGCCTATCGGCAGCATAAGCCTGCACTATACTGACTGGGTTTGTGGAGCTCAGCTAAGCTAAGCTAATTAGCAACAAGATGCCTCCCTTTTCCACGGATGACTACCACAAACTTCTCCAGAAGATAGCAGTACTGGAGACGGAAATTCTGCGACTCGAAGTCAACGTGGAGGTAAATGGTCAATATGGGAATGAAACCACTCTACCGATGACCCAAATCAGTGGAAAGGAGCAGGCTAACAGACAAATGCTTTGTGCAAAGCCAAAGCATAATTCATGTAAAGATAAATCGCTTCCCTCAGATATGGGAAGACGGTTAACAGGCAGAACCCAGCACCTGGAGACTCGTGATGATACTGAGTGGCCTGCACTGCCGTCACACAGGAGGGTCTCTTCAACCCCAGTACCAAGGAGAAAACAGCCGTGGAATGTGGCTAAAACAAAAAGTAAGAGCAAACCGACCAAAGACACAGGGATTCTACTAGAGAACAGATTTGCTCCACTTTTACAAGACCCTGACTCCCCAAAAGAAAGGTCATCTTCCAGCACCGGAGAAAGGTATGAGGCTAAATCATATATTAAAAGGCTGCAGAAAGAGCTAACCACTGGGCCTCAAACGCTGATAGTGGGTGACAGAGCTGTGAATAAGACAAAACACTTTTTCAGCAAAAACACCAAAGTACTTTGTTTTACCAATGATATGGTGTCCGATATCTCAGAGAAAATTCTGGAAATCACTGCTGAGCATCCGACAGTGAAATCTCTCGTCATTCACACAGGAGCACTTGATGTTGTCAAGCAACAATCGGAGGTATTGAAACGGGATTTTAATGATCTGCTGAACAAAGTTCGATGTTTGAATACTGAGGTGTTTATCAGTGGACCTCTACCAACAGTTCGGCGAGGAGACGAGAGATTCAGCAGGCTGTTGATGCTAAACAGATGGCTCAAAGATATGTGTGCTGCTCAATCAGTGAATTTTATTGACAATTTCAACATTTTTTGGGAACACAGACACCTCTTTGAGGCAGATGGATTACAGCTGTTAAGCTACAACATTTTTGATTTTTTGCGTCAGTCACCAGCAGCCCCTGCCAAGGACAAGAGGCGAGACAATCCAAAACAACAGATAAGACAGCCTTCTGGAGAAAAATTGCTACCGCCTGAGATAAGGATTGACCATGAAGGACAGCACACCGAGAGAGAGGCTTTAACGTCATCATCCTTACCCCAACACGAGGAGTCTCCCCCAGCCCCAACAACCCAACAGGAGGAGTCTCCCCCAGCCCCAACAGCCCAACAAGTGGAGTCTCCCCCAGCCCCACCAGGAGACTCCCAACTTTCACCCACCGGGACCCCATCCAGCCTTTCATTCTCTCCACGCAGTCCGGATTCCCCATTCCCCCATTTTCGGGATTTCCAACTCACACCACGCCCAAATCCCATTTTTTCTTCCCTAAATCCCATCACCACGCTGGAAAACACCATCACCCAAACGTCACAGAGCCCCCCCACCTCCTCTGACTCAGATAATCTGTGAGTCGGACTGATATGTGCCGGGTCCAGGCTGCAATACTGATACCAGTAATGTTCTCCCCCAGGAAATGTCAGGGCCCTATGGAGTTCAGGTAGCCTTCTCAATCCCTGTGATGACAGGTAACAGAAGAATGGTTAAACTGGTGAGAAATAAAAAGGGTAAATCTGCCAATTTATTAAGTATAGCATGTCAACCTCGAAATATACCAGTGTCTCCTGCTATCTCCACAAGATTAGCTCTACTCAATATCAGATCACTAGTCAACAAATCACTGTTAGTTAATGACGTCATTATGACCTATGATCTAGATTTTTTACTTCTTAGTGAAACATGGCTGACTGAATGTAGCTGTTGTGCTATTCTCAATGAGGCCGCACCAACAAATTTCAGTTTTATGAACAAGTGTCGAACTGGTAAGAAAGGCGGGGGAGTTGCTGCCATCTTTAAATCTGTATTTCAGTGCAAGGAAATTACGTTAGGTGATTTTAGCTCTTTTGAATATCTCTGTTTTTTACTAAAAGGTGATCCAAAAGTTCTTTTTTTAATCATTTATAGACCTCCAAGATACTCAGGAAAATTCATTGATGAGTTTGCTGAACTGCTGTCAGTTATCTGCACTGATTACAACTTTTTTATCATAACAGGGGATTTTAACATTCACGTAGACAATAACATGGACAGTAATGCCAAAGAACTCTCTGCTCTACTTGACACTTTTGGCCTCTTGCAACATGTGAAAGGGCCCACACACACTCGAGGCCACACTCTGGATCTGGTTATCTCTAAAGGTGTTAACATTTCTTCTGTTGATGTTAAGGACTTGGCTCTTTCTGATCATTTCTGTGTGTTCTTTGACTTACAGATCATTCCAAATGTTCAGTTAACCTCTGTCTGTTAAGAGAAGGTACATAAATGAGAATACCAGTGCAAAGTTTATGGAGGCTATAGCTATGTCACCAACTGTGAGTGCAGAGTCAGTTGATGAACTCCTAGATAAATTTAACTGGAAAATCTCAAATGTCATGGATGCTGTTGCACCTATTAAATCTAAGACGACCTTGATCAGAAAGAAAACACCATGGAGGAGCACTATGATGGTAAAGGCTTTAAAAACAGAATGCAGGAAAGCAGAGTGTAAGTGGAGAAAAACTAAACTTCAAATTCACCATGACCTCTACAAAATAAGTCTTTGTAATTTTAACTATGAGTTACTCAAGGCTAGACAGCGACACTTTTCTGAAATTATTAATAAGAACATCAACAACACTCGCACTCTATTTGCTATGGTTGATAAGCTGACAAACCCCCCTAAACAGATCGCTCCAGAACTCCTTTCCACAGCAAAATGCAATGAATTTGCTTGCTTTTTCAGTGAAAAAATCCAGTCCATAAGTCCGTTAAATATTAACACAAATCAACAAAACAATAAAATAACGCAATCCCTAAGACCTCCCAGGAATAACTCAAATGTGATGTCAGAATTTAATACAGTTGACCAAAAAACCATAGAGGAAACAGTTCAGCATCTAAAACCATCAACATGCTGTCTTGACACAATGCCATCAGACTTTTTAAAAACTATTGTGAACTCTGTCCAAATAGATTAGCGACAAATACTAAATAGCTCACTTCAATCGGGCACATTTCCTAAATCCCTAAAAGTAGCTGCCATTAAGCCACTCTTAAAAAAGAGAACGCTGGATGCTTCCATGTTAACCAACTACATACCTATCTCAAATCTTCCTTTTATAGCCAAGATCGTTGAGAAAGTGGTTTTTAATCAACTCAGCAATTTCTTGAATTCCAGTGGCCTTTTTGACAAATTTCAATCAGGCTTCCGACCTCACCACAGTACAGAAACAGCTCTTATTAGAGTGTTAAATGATATTAGGTTAAACACTGACTCAGGCAAGGTGTCAGTTCTGGTCCTGTTGGATCTCAGTGCTGCATTTGACACTGTGGGTCACAGTATATTGTTGAACAGGTTGGAAACTTGGGCAGGACTCAGCGGAACAGTCCTAGAATGGTTCAGGTCCTACTTGGAAGAGCGGAGTTATTTTGTGACCATTGGAAGTTATGAATCCAATCGAATGGCTATGACATGTGGAGTTCCTCAGGGGTCAGTTCTTGGACCCCTTCTGTTCAGTCTATATATGCTGCCTTTGGGTCAAGTTCTGCAGAACTCTAATGTAGACTATCACAGTTATGCAGATGACACGCAGATATACATAGCACTGTCCTCGGATGACTACAGTCCAATACAGTCATTGTGTCACTGTTTAGAGCAAGTAACAAATTGGATGAACCAAAATTTCCTTCAATTAAATCAGGACAAAACTGAGGTAATTGTTTTTGGCAATAAAGAGAAGAGGATTGCCGTCAGTAAACATCTCGAGTCACTCTCTCTAAAAACTAGGGACCAAGTCAGAAACCTTGGCATGCTGATAGACTCAGATTTGACCTTCAGCAGTCATATCAAATCCATCACCAAAACAGCCTTCTATCAGCTTAACATATCCAGAGTGAAGGGTTTTATGTCTCAAACAGACCAGGAGAAGTTGATTCATGCTTTTATCTCCAGTAGACTCGACTACTGTAACAGTCTTCTGACTGGACTCCCACAAAAAAGCATTAAACAGCTGCAGCTCATTCAGAATGCAGCAGCTCGAGTTTTAACCAGAACAAAGAGATCAGAGCACATTACTCCAGTTCTAAAGTCTTTACACTGGCTCCCAGTCAGCTATAGAATAGATTTTAAAGTTCTGCTACTGGTCTACAAATCACTGAATGGTTTAGGTCCAGAATACATGAATGACATCTTAGTAGAATACAAACCCAGTAGGGCTCTGAGATCTACTGACTCAGGTCAGATAGTGGAGCCCAGAGTTCAAACTAAACATGGTGAAGCAGCTTTTAGCTGTTATGCTGCACAAAACTGGAACAAACTACCAGCTGAACTGAAATCAGCCCCAACTGTGAACATTTTTAAATCCAGGTTAAAAACACTTCTCTTCTCCTGTGCTTATGATTGAGCTCGTTCAAAGCACTTTAAATTGTAATCTTTCATTTGCACTATGTCCTTTTAAATCATTATTTTATGCTGCTCTATTATAGTATTTTCTTTCTTTCTCTTTCTATTCTTCTGTAGTTGTTTTTATTTTTTTAACTTTTATTTCAATTCATACTGTTAAATGTTTGTTTTATGTAAAGCGCATTGAGTTGCCATTGTGTATGAAATGCGCTATATAAATAAAGCTGCCTTGCCTTGCCTAATGGGGATCGCTACCGATAGCTACCGGGGTAAACAAAAGCGCTATCCTTCCTGGTTTGGTTGCACACAATGGTTGATGCACTTCCTTTGTGCCATAATGGGACCTTCATTTTTCCCGGGAGATCGTACCTGGTGGAATTGCATAGTGTAAGCGAGGCTTATGGGGAACCAATCTAAACGCAGATGGTGTCATTATTCTGTAGCCATTACATTGTGCAATCAACATTTATTTCATATTGATAAGTTAAAGCAAAAAAGTTGTCTACAGCCACTTTAAGTGTTTTTATCCATGTTTATTTGCTTGAATTGTGCATGCCTTAAAAGTTACCTTAAATGTGTTTATCCATGAAGTCATTCATATTGTGTTGAATCATGTCATCATCTACCTTTGATTTATCTTCATGACTTCCATTAAGATGATTGTGCATGGTCTAAATACATTCAAAATGTTCAAATGGTCTAAATGTTTCAGTTAAGTGCGTCATTTAGCCTCATTGGTATCTGGGTATTGAGTCAATGTCTGATTTATATAATTTTATATTAATATATAATTAAAATAATTAAATTATTACAATTATTATTATATTATTGTATTTATTTTATTTTACCTATGCTATATCAAGTAATTTCATGGACTCGGAATAATGTTCGATATGGTTTAAATGATGGAGCAGCTGTAGTGCCTCTATCCCATGCTATGCAACCCCCCGACTAGTGGAGATCCTAAATCTGACTATCACAGGTGTAGGCCCACGCTCTCTCTCTCTCTCTCTCTCTATTCTACTTATACTTACTTATATGTTTAATTAGTTAAAGGTAGGGTGGAGGATGTTGGAAAAACGGTTTGAGCACACAGCATTTAGAAAAAAAACAATTCAAAAGTCCAAACCCCTTTCCTCGGCCTCCCCCCCCCGAAGCCACGCCTCCAGAGTACAGGAACGCGCAGCGCTTGTTCCCGAGGGTTCACGAGTGCTACACTTGCTTATTTTACTTATAACTATATAATTTGTTTTCTTTCAGCAGCCCGTGCTATCTGATATGCAGCTAACCAGCCAGTAGCCAAGCCTCTGAGGGCGCGCGATTCGTTCGTGCCCGAAGAGGAGTACGCGCAGAGGAGGGAGGGGGGAGGGACAAATGGCAGTTGAGTTTGATAGACAAGTCACCATCCAAACATCTTGAACGTGACGCTCATAATGATTGGATGGAGTTTTTTCAGTCCTGCCCATCCCACAGATGACTATTTCTTTCGGTGTATGTGTCATATCATTTAATTCATTGGTTTCAATCTGTGTGTGAAGGAGATTTTAAGCAATATGGTAAAAAATGCTGCAGGAAAACATCATCCACCCTACCTTTAATGTTAAGTTTAAATTCAAAGTTTAATCAATGCATGCTTTATGAGTATGTTCCACAATCACATATTGTGGTAATGTAGTCAATTGGTTGAATGTATGTTTATTGTTTGAGTAGAAGTGATTTTTATTGTGTTCATCCATGTGGTCACACATCTTTTATTGATTCATATATTTGGTGAAGGTATTTGTTTTCTTTGATTTAACTTTGTTACTTTACTCAAGATTGGTATTTGTCATATGTGTACCTCAAGCCAGTGATCTAGTTTGCAGATAATTATGCCTGTTTTATATCAGTAAATAAATTAATAATTTAAAAAACATTACAAAATAAATTAATAAGGTGACAATCCTTTTATTAATTGCCTTATATCTGATATAACTTTAATGTTTGAGATGTCAATTCTTTATTATCTGGGAAAATCCAGAGGAGAATATGTGTGGTCTAATGGTATGTCCAGCTAGTAATAGGCCTCAAAGGCGGCATCTTATTTTTAGGCCCAATCAGATGATGCAAAATACTATGCTTTCATGTTTAAGCTTTATGCTATTTATGCTTCTAACTTTCGTCCTTCCTGGAGAAAGTATTTCTGAGACCCCGCTCTTTCGAGATTGTCTTTTTCAAGATGATTGAGACTCCTCCGAAGTTCCTACGCAGCAAGGCCTGCATAAAGACACAAAATTCTATGTTCAGTTGAACCCAAGTTTAGCTCAAGTAATTAGACTCTAGTTTAAGTAACTTCTACAACGCGCGGTCAAAACGAATCAACTAGTGGACTAGAACTTCTGCCAACAAAGTTTGCTAAAAGTTCAGAAGTTAACCAAGTGATAGATGCAATCCTTGCAAGACGCTGGTTTCTTGGAGATGCTGATTCCATATTCAAAGTCTGTGCCAAAAGATGACTGCAGTTTGTTTTGGGCAGCGACAACTCGCTAGCCTGATCGAACAAACCTACCAAAGTTGTGGGACCGGGCTGACGAGATCCCCACTGACGCTGGAGAGCACAGAGGAGACCCCATCCATCCCAAGAATCCACCAGTAGAAAGCCTTCACACAGCTGACCAGACCATCACGGGCGTCACAATGTAAACAGTCATTCCTTGTCTCTCATGCGAGTTAATGCACACTTAGTGTCTAGGTTAGGGAAATTATCTAATTAGAGTTTGATACAGCAATCAAGTTCGGGTTTAGCAGATTTACAATTAATTATGCGGTCCATATTTCCCCTATTAAAGGCACACTATGCAACTTTTGTACCTTAATATAACAGCTTCAAAGTCATTTCGATGGTAAACAAACTCGTAGTATAGCGAATCATCCCGGTAGCAGCTCTGGGGAGGGTCGCCGCTGGCAGAACCAGCAATGCAAGTCTGAAGACGGCGCCCCCGACAAGTCTCGCGAGAATCACAAATTGCTTTACGGCTCGACGTCACGCGACGTCACATACATCAGCGACATAAGAAGCAGCCTCAGTGGAAGATGCTAGCAGGCATTCACCTGAAACATTAGGTCAGTAGACATCTTTTGCCTGTTGGATGTCCGACGCTTACATCCTACTGAACATGTACCAGTATACAGGGGGGAGGGGCTCAGGCCGTGAGTGCAGAGACGTAGAGCCGTATATAGAGACGGCTCTGGCGAGTGGTATTTACGACAGTTAACGTTAAATACAAGTACTCCGCAGCGACTGAGGGGTCGCTGTTTGACAAAACCGGAAAACTGCATAGTATGCCTTTAACAGTGTCGGCGCTAGAACAAATATCCAGGGGGGGCAAGAGGCTTTAGTGGGGGGGCACTGAATTACTGGCAAGTGGGCGTGGCAACATAGTCATGCGTAGTGAAAGTGAAGGGCCCTCATTTATCAATCGCCACGGGAAATGTGTAAATGAATATGACAAAATGGAAATAGCCGATTAAATTGTTGAATGGAATGGAAGAGTGAATGGAAAAATCCAAAGAATAAATAA
This sequence comes from Merluccius polli, assembly GCA_030340625.1. Lineage (NCBI taxonomy): Eukaryota > Metazoa > Chordata > Actinopteri > Gadiformes > Merlucciidae > Merluccius > Merluccius polli. The sequence continues at coordinate 112,194 of JAOPHQ010004855.1, forward strand.
ATAAAATAAATGTATCACATAGTGAAATATATATATATATATATATATATATATATATATATATATATATATATATATATATATATATATATATATATAATAATGTGGCATGGGAGCGAGTGTGGCTTGTGGTAAACAGAGTGTCCCTCTACCTCTACCCCACACAGTAGCCTATCAGAGGTTAAAAGTATTTTGATCTAAAATCAAGAAGAATAAAGTATAGAAGAGTGTTCACTTATTGGTGTGACACTAGCCGAACCGGTGGGACTGAGGCTGACAGAGTCCTCTAGATGTACATCGCCAGCATCATTGGCAAGTGCATTTCTGTTTACATAATTGAATTAATTGTCGGATGGGGATTTCAGTCTATTACACCTATGATGTTTGGAAATGATGGATTGAACCTTTTTATAGGTTGAGACCAACAATAGACAATAACACAACAGACTGATGTGCAGCGGTGTTTGGAAACAAATTGAATGTACTGTGTGCGTAAAGTGATGATAACGGCAACAAACTGCCGCTAGGCATTAAACAGCTTAGCGAGGGCTGGGAAATTCCTGCTATATCTCCTAACTCTCACTGAGACGTGCCAGTAGCCAAAAGCCTGAGGGTGGAGAGGACTTGGACACTGCCAATGAGTTGGTGTGTTGTCTGAAAACATGCTCCCTTCTTCTTATGAGCATATTATCATATTAATGGGCAATTATCAATCTTACTTGATATAATTATTGTTATAATTATTTACGTTGATAAATGAGGCCTAGAGAAAATTTTAAGAAAAAGAAATCACAAAAATACAGCATTCTCATCGCTTTCCTAATAATCTGATTAAAAACAGAATGAGAAATCACTTAGGTGTAAGTAAATGCAAGGACACGCACGTTTTACATTAACCGAAAACATGAAGTGAGGGGTCACGTGAAAGAAGTGCCCCCTGGTGTCCCGTTGTGGAGCCGACACTGCCTATTAAGTTTTGTGTTTTGTTGAAATTGGGTTTTGTTGTGTAATTTAGGTTTTACTATTCCTATAATTTATGTTAATCACGTCCCTATTATTTGTCTCAATACATTTAATTGTAATCAAAGGAGGAAGTGCTCGTGGTTGATGGATCGTAGAATCACTGATTTTAGACAAGAACTTTGACTTCAGATAGATTAAATTGGCTAGTTTAGTTAATCTTTATAGTTTAATCTAATATCCAATATTAGTTATACTCAGTGTGCGAAATACCCGTCGATATTCGGGGGGGTCCCCATCTCCGAATTGTTGCGCAATACAGGGGGGGGGGGGGGGGGGGGTGCTGCGCGATTATTGACGGAGGGGGGGGGGGGGGGGGTGCTGCGCGATTGTTGACGGGGGGGGGGGGGGGGCTGCGCGATTTTTTTTGAGCAAGTATTGATTATGCGTGACAAGGTCTCAATTCGCGGGACGCGTGAATTGGGTTTCAAACGCTGTGCGGTCACGCGCTACGCGGGACGGGTGGTCACCCTATTAATGACCGATCGCCTACTGCGGTCAAGACAGCCGTCTCTCGGTTTCGCGTGGTCAAGCCAGCCGCTCCTACATTTTCAATATTTCCATAACTGACATTTTAGCAAAACGTTCAGCCTCATATATGTTTTCTGACTAAGGTATTGCTTTTAGATAGTTCATGCAATTGTTTCTAAATGTGTGGCTCATCTGTTTGTTGCGAGCCTTTTCCGAGCGCCGGCTGCATATTGTATCAGCATATGTCGGCCTTTTCCCTTTTATTCAAAACAGTCCTATACAGTTTAATGCCCACTTTTACTGCCTTGTTTGATTATTGTTGGCCGATAAGTAGGCTACTTATTGTGATTGGAATACAGATGTAGTCTTGTTGAATCGTTTCCAAACCTTTAAGAGCGCATGTAGGCGCATTGTTCGGCTTTTACGAGCGCCGCATAGGCCTATAACCAGGGACGGGCTGCCATAGGGAGGTTCGGCCGGACGATTTCAGGCCGATTATTTTTTATTTTTTATTTTGTGTATTATTATTTTTGGGCCGGTCCAGATTATTGGGCCGGTCCAGGACTGTCATAATACGTCGGTTTAAAAAAATGTATTCAGTTGAAAAATAAAAGTGCCCGTGTCCGATTATGCGGTCGTCGGCCCGAAGCCCGGCCCTCGGGCTGTCGGGCTCGGGCCCCTCGGGCCTAGGGCTCCAGTGCAGGGCTCTAGTCCTGGCTACATTTGCGCCCTGGGCGAACCATCCCTTGGGCACCCCCCCCCCCCCCCCCCCCCCCCCCCGCCCCCGCCCCGGCCGACAAACAGGACAAAACAATATATTATATTATTTGCATTATTTTATTACATATAATCTTAGATACAAAAACAAGAACCATCCCTATTTTTCAACCTGTTTAGAACATTAACATAACAACAGGTATGAAGTGCAATCTAAAACTTGACTTTTCTAGCCTTCTTTGATGCAAAATCATCAATTAAATCATCATACGAAACCTGTTGTGCAACTGTATGATTGAATCATAACATTACCTATCGCATTACCTTTTGCCAACGTCCGTTCACCCGTCAATCAACCTGATATTGTCTGATATTTATTTATTAACATTTCTTTCTTTTTTTTTTACACAAACCAATCAATTACGTGTCGTGTAGGCATATGGGTCTATGTTAATTATGAAATACAATTTATTTGGAGGCAGTTTGTGTTGTGTGGCCTGATTTGGGTGTTGATATATCACGACATTATCGTGCGGATGTTCCGTAAAAAGATACAATCTGCGTCTCTCAACCGACCGTTTTTCTACCGCTTCAAATGTGGCTCCGATAGTTTTTTTGAAGTAGTACGATGTCCACTTCAGAATCGCGGAGATTTTAGTACATTTCCGCATGTAGGCTAGTGTGCAGCTCGCTTATCAGTCGCCCCCCTCCCCTTGCCTCTCGGACACACAACCTGTATGACTCTCAGCAGCAAGTTGACGTGACAACGAGGGCAGCGCCCACTCCACTAGCCTGACATGGAAATGAGCGGTAGTCTAGAAAACTGGCGAGTTTTGTTTTGAGTTTAGTTTTTCTTTTATTTCTTTTTTTTTTAGGGCGCGCTGGGTTTTTTCTGAGGGCGCACTCGTTTTTTTTTTTTTTTTTTTTAGGGCGCGCTCGTGCGCCCCCACATAGATTGCGCCCTGGGCGGTCGCCCACATTGCCCATCGGTAAAACCGGCCCTGGTGACAATAATATACTATTTTAAAAATGTTTTTTACAAAATTTGAGACCCCCCCAAATTTTTGCTTTTGAGGCTTTCAGGGGGTCTCAAGGGTTAATCGGGGGGTCGGACCCCCCCACACACCCCCGTATTTCGCACACTGGTTATACTCTTCCGGAAGTGGTGCCCCATTCGAGAAAAATAATCAAAGTTAAGTTTAGATCAGTTTAAAGGACAATTCCGGCACAAAATGAGACCATATGATCATAACACATGTCCACCGAGTTCGACCGTTCTCTGGGATCAGTTTTCATTCTAGTCAAATGTAACCAAAGTTCTCGAAAACAGCTAATTATCTTATAACGCTAGCTGTTGGAGCATACCTAAATGTAAAACGAAGCATTGAAAACTTTGTAAGTGTACAGACAGTTTATTAAAAAGAAAGTTTAGAAAGCCAGTACCTTCACGAAAACAAGCGGGCGCCATCTTTGGAAAACAGTCACGACCAATATTTCAAATTTGGATTGAAACTAATTTCTAATACTTCTAATACTTTAGATTTAGCTTACTATTTAGCTTACTATTATGTACATAATACCCCAAATTACATAGTTAGAAGGCTATTGTGTGGGTTTCCAGTGGCTTTAAAACTCTCCTTCAAATCTCATTAATAAACAACTTCCGCTTTTTGAGAAATTGTACATCCAAAAATGCTGCCACAATGTTTCTGAACTCCATCCATCACACATCATATACTTTTTAACAAGCTGGTGACAGGCCAACTCATCTACACTCCAGCCAATAGAATCACTGTATGAACAATAGACACAAAGACAGTGGACAAGAAACCCTATTGTTATCACCACTGCAACATTCCAACAAAATGGCAAAATATGATCACTTTCTCAAATCTATCTTTTTACACACAAAAAAATACATTTAAATTTACCAGTAGCTATCCATAACTGCACCACATATTGTTCCTTCTCCAAAAAAATATGATCATGGCTCATTAACAATCAACAATACACTCACTAAAGCACCTACGCACCTAAAGTCCCTACCCCTTGTTTACTGTACGCACCTAAAGTCCCTACCCCTTGTTTACTGTTTTTATGTTTGTTAAATATAGTCCTGGGGCCGTATTCACAAAGGATCTTAGGGCTAAAAGTAGCTCCTAACTGGCGAATTTAGGAGAAACTCCTAAAAATAATGGGCGTGTCAGCCTTAAATTTAGGACTCCTAATTTTTTTCACTAAGAGCAAAAGAAGACCTATTCACAAAGAATCGGAAAATGGCTGCAAGACGAAATGTTTTGGAGACAATGGAAGACTGTGAATTGATCAAGAGATATAGGCTAAATCGTGAGGGTATAAAACTTGTGGAATTAGTGCAGGATGCATTAACATCCCCGACTAACAGGAATAACCCGATTAGTCCGGAAATAAAATGTTTGGCAACACTACGATATTTAGCAACAGGGAAAATGCAACTTTGCAATGCCGACGATTTAGGAATATCGCAACCATCAGTCAGCCGTGCCATAAACCAAACCATCAACGCGCTCTGTAGACCACATCAATTCAATTCAAACTTACACATCTCGTGAAAGGTCCATAACACCAACACAACACAATAATAATAAAATAATAAAAATAGAATAAAAAATACATACACATATATATACATGTACATACATACAGTATATGTAAATACACATATACACACACACACAAACACACACACACGATTCCACAATGATCCTATATTTACATACAGGCTAGAATGCCAGTGGTTCCACGTTCTGGACGAGAGCCTGACAGAGCTCAGTTCAAACTTGGTTAAGGCTGAAATAATACCATTAATATCATCCAACAGTTTATCCGGTTTCCTTTGGACAATCAACAACTGCAGGATCAAAGCCAACTTCATGGCAATTGCAGGTATGCCCAGTGTCGTCGGTGCTATTGACGGGACACATAAAAATAATTGCACCATCAAAAGATGAGGACGTGTTCGTCAATAGAAAGAAAGTACATTCCATCAACACGCAGATTGTTTTTGATGCAACTTTTAACATTCTTGATGTTGTTGCAAAGTGGCCTGGGTCTACCCATGATTCGCGTATTTTAATGGGGAGCAGTCTGAGGCAGCTTTTTGAGAGGCACCATGTACCAGTTGGGTGTCACTTGCTGGGTGACAGTGGCTATCCCTGCAAGACGTCTTGACACCCTATCTCAATCCACAACCGGGAGCACAGTTAAATTATAACATGTAAGTGATTACGCAGAACACGCTTAGTCCTATGCGTAAAAAAACATCGTATTAGCTCTTTGTCGCCTTTTATTTGTTGAATCCATATTTATTATTGTTTGTTGTTTTCCTCCATATATGTTAGAGCACACAAAAATACACAACATCTTGTGGAGAGAGGATGTGATCACATTGATCACTGTATGCGCCATTCTCCACAACCGGTATGGGCTGTTATTTAAAGTGTTGAAGTGCTGGAGATATGCTCATTGGATAATAGTTTGCAGGGTGCTTTTAATTGCCTCCTTGATTTAATGCAATTTACGTATTTTTATTGTTTGCTTTTTCTCTCTCTCTTTAACGTGCATATAGGCTACAACGTCATTATCGTGGTCTGCACAAACTTGTCATCATGCTTGTATTCTGCTAACTCCAAAACTATTTGATAGGAATTAATTCCTAGCCTAGGCTATTTCCTTGTTTTTCGGTGATTTAGTGGGCTCGTTTGTGGGATGTTGCAGATGAGTTTCACAGAGACCGCCTGCTCTGAACAACCAATCACTGTACTGACCACTTCTAAACTCGTGCACGAGAATCGACGTAATCCATAGCAACGGCGCGTCACTCTTAGTGATTTATCCTTAGTATGAGTAGGTCTCAGCGGCTTTGTGAATAAATGTTAAGAAAAAACTCCTACGTAAAATGTTTTAGCGCAAGTTAGGAGCACTCCTAGCGGTAAGATAAAATGCTTTGTGAATACGGCCCCAGATCTTCAAATTTTTACTATCTACTATCTTCTACATTTTGTATCCATTGTACGTCTTTCCCATGGTGGTGCAGGTTCTGTCTGTCCATTATATATGTCATTTTATTTATGGACATGTATACTTTTATGAACCAGGGACTGCAGATGTAAACTGTCAAATAAACCAAAAAATGAAAATGAAATAATTACGTGTAAGCATATCTGTGTATAATGTCTTACCTTGTCATCTTTCAGGGTACTGATCCTGCTCTCCAACTCCTTCAATGTCTTGTCCTGCTCACACAATCGACTCAATTTCACCTACACACACACACACACACACACAGTTTACAGTTCACATGCAGCCAAATTCGAGTCTACGTGTGCTTTGCTTCAGCATCTTCTGGACAATAAGTGGTTAATCCCTTCATTCGTGTGTGTGTGTGTGTGTGTGTGTGTGTGTGTGTGTGTGTGTGTGTGTGTATGTGTATGTGTGAGTGAGAGTGTGTGAGAGCAGCTTCACGGATGTGTGCTGTGTGCACAGACTAACAGTTGACCTTTATCCCCTCTTCATTAACAGATCATTATAGAGAGAAAGGCCATTATACAGAGCACAACCCACATGTCACAGAGCTGACCCTCCTTCATTCACACTTAATCAAACATCACACAGTTTTATATGAACCGGAACCAAATTAATTATGAATATGCATGTTACTAGCACATTCTTGCAGCAACTCAGTCTCATCGAATAATCAATGTTTAAATCTACCTCAAATATGTCTTCAATATTTTTTTACTTGGATGTGGCCTCATTGTGTTGTTTCCCATTTTAAGCACTGCCACATTCCCCTGGCTGTGTTTGATAGGATGATTTATTAAAGAACATCCAAATTAGAACCAGCCATTATGGTTTTAGCCAATGGAATGTAGATAAACACAGCAGTGACTGTAAAAGCATGCCTGACACTGCTCTGTATTCAAAAACGGTAATGGTAAAGTAACAGTGAAGTAAGTAGATAAAAAAATATTCTGAAATCAATGGGCTTTTTTGAGACTGCATTACCTATCAGTGACATCTTCTGTCATTTCATTATGAATGGTAGTAAACAATCCTTGCTTACCAAGATAGGTATTAGATGCCAGTTCACACAACCATATACTATACTACTCAGACACACGCTTTGTGAAAGACAGGAGGACATTTCCAAAATGGCACCATGCTGCAAAGTTAAGGAGATTTTTCTGTGTTCAGACATTGTGGGCCCAGCTTGTACTTACATCCACGTCACTTTCTGCAACCTTCACTGGTTTCCCAGGCTCCTTCAGAATCTGGCTTCCAACCACCTGCAAATCAATGCCAACATTCTCAAGATGCGTGCTGAAGGCCTACTTATGGTGCTTTTCCACTGCATGGCATCGGCTTGGCTCGACTTGACTCTACTCTTCTCACCTGGATTGGTTTTCCATTAGCAAAAGTTGAGGATAGTACCTGGTACTTTTTTTGGAATCAGCTCGGTCAAGGTTCCAAGCAAGATACTAATAGGTGAAGCAAAACCATCTTCCTATATGGAAGTGTACCAAGTGTACCAAGAACACCATCCCTTTGATATCCTGTTATAAGTGAAGCGTAGCTACTTTAAGGAATACGGCAGTGTGTAGAGAGTGTGTGATTGAGCGAGTGAGAGAGAGAGTGAGCGTCAGAATGCGAGTGGAGCAGAGATAGTAGTTACATGGATGTAATACCAGTTCTATTAGTAGTGAAGTTTACAGTTTAGTAGTAATTGTGGTTTACAGTTTTTCAAGGCAGGGAGGTTAACACCTTCATTGTTCCTGTGTGGCATCATTATGACGATCAGCAGAATCCTGCCTATACTGAGGGGGTACTATCTGCAGTGGAAAATGAAGTACTTGGTACTAAAAGGGAGTAGAGTCGAGCCGAGCAGTACCATATAGTGGAAAAACGGCATTAGACACACTGTGACTTATGAGGGAATACAGTACAAAAGACTTCACAAGGCAGAGGGACATTTTTCATGTGTTGCTGCACCACGTGCTTTGATCTACAAGGCACATAAATGATCTTTTCTGGTCCACAAGCACTACAGACATGAATGAATCTACTCATTCACACATTCAGAGGAGGGTATGTACAAAATATCCTCCACTGAAAGTGTGTATGTAGTCAAAGTATGTATTCAAATAGATTACAAATATAGATACTTTAAAAAGGGCCTACAAGGAGTTAAGATTGACAGAGTAGCCTCATAGAAGTACAATTTACCTACTAGTGTCATTTGAATTTTGATGCATACATATATAACCAAGAAAATACACAAATGGACTTGTGTGTGGACCCATATGGTTAATTAAAAACGTTTTGGGACGCTAAAAATGTTCTCCTCAAAACAAAAACACATTACCCCTGGAAGCCATATTGGCTTCTTTTAACAAAAGGAAATGGAACTCATGGAAAAAGCATTGTCCCGGAAAATATGACCAATTCACCAAAACTCCTTGAGGGGCTTAAATGAAAACACAAATGTCAATTGCTTAAAAGGAATTGTGAGTTCAGAGCAGGGCCTTTGTTTTCTAGTGTTCTACTGACGGGTTCTAGAGACTACTGACAGGGTTCTACTAACAGGGTTCTAGACACTACTGACAGGGTTCGACTGACAATGTTCTACTGACAGGGTTCTAGAAACTACTGACAGGGTTCTACTGACAGTGCTCTACTGACAGGGTTCTAGAGACAACTGACAGGGTTCCACGGTGCTAACATAAAATCATAACAGCAGAGGCTACTTTATACAAAGTAGTCATGCTTTCTTAAAAAGCAATAGTTTCAACAAAAGTAGAAAATGTGCAAATAAGACTGAAACCAATGTGCCAATAGCTTTCTTAAGCTCCTAAAATCTTGGAACACCTAAAAGACAGTTTAGGCCTATATATGCATAATGCCAAATAAGAGCCCTGCGGTATGTATGTATTAATGTATTATTTATTGTATTGTTTGATGAGGTATATGGTTTGAGACACGATGGTGGAAGCAGTTGGCTTTTGTTTGAACCACCAAGGGCCACAGCCACAGCCTGGCACATGCACTGCTGAGCTGCCCCATGCCCACTAGGACCATCAGCACACAGGGAGGGTCAGGATCAAGGGTCACACAGGCAGGGTCAAGGGTCAAAGGTTGGATGCCAGTCAAGCCATGGATAGGCTACAGCAGCGTTGGGATGGACGTCTATAACACGAACACGTATGTGTGACGCTCTAGACGCACACACTACAGCTACTAAGGCCTGCACGTACACACACACACAGTATGCACATGCAGACCCCTCTAGAATACTGTGGTAGACATGCAACACGCAAGCACAGACACACGCGTACCTACACACCAACTCCCTCTCACACACACACACACATGTGCACACTCACGCACACTCACTCATAAACACGCATTCACTCATTGGCTTACACTCACACACTCCTTGCCTTACACACAGATTCACTCACACTCACAGAGAGAGCTTACGTTGATCAGAGGCCTGAGGGGCCCAGCAGTGCAGTGCAGTAGAATACTGTGAACTGCGAGGATCAGTGGCTCTAGAGCTCTGATCTGGGAGTCAAAACCACAGAGACACACATGCGCTGTCAACAAAATGGCAGACGCTTTTTTAGATAAAAAATGGCTGCCTCTAAAACCATGCAAGAACGGGTTAGCAGCTAAAGAGTAAAAGTAAAAGAAGAATCGACCAAAGTTAGAAACAAAAACATATTGAAATTATCTATCCTCATCCGTACCCAGGTATAGGTGTGGCTCGATGACATTCATCAGAGCAGTAAGAGCGGTCAGTTAAACACAGTTTATTGGATTAGTATGAAACGGAGAGAAGGAAGGAAGGAAGGAAGGAAGGAAGGAAGGAAGGAAGGAAGGAAGGAAGGAAGGAAGGAAGGAAGGACAACAGGACAAGAAAAAGACAGAATCAAGAAAAGAAAATAACCAGCCAGTTCATTTGTCTAGTTATGTCCCCCACCTTCAGGTCCAGATACTCCAAATCCTTCTTCAGCTGCAAGTAGGTATCATCACTCTGCCAACAGGGGGGAGGCGAGAAGATAGTTAATATTGATTATTGATTTGTAACAAAACAATGTAACAATCTAAACAATGACGTTGGGATTGGCTGCGTATAGAATTGGATGCAACATTCACTTATTTCCTTCCTCCTCTTTATATCTCCTTCTCGCTCTTCTTTCTTGCTTTCTTTTACTTAATTCTTTCTTTCTGCTTTTCTTTCTCTCTCACGCACACAGGCACATACACGCAGATACATAGTAGACTCCATTTTAAAATGGACATAGGCTAGCACAACAAAGCATCAGTCCAACAGTGGACATGCAGAGATACAGAGCTCGGCAGCAAGCGGTGCACCAGGTGTCAGACCTCAAGTCACTAAAAACAACGATTTACCGCTGACAACATGACCACGTTTCCCCAGCGATGAGAGCTTCAACACTTCAAACCGGGCCTGTCGATGGACAAAACGTCACTACAACACCAAGGACAACAACACACCGCAGCCGGCCAATCAGAACATGGGGATGGATGCCTTCATTGGCACCATCTAGCTGATAGCATAGCATGCCAGTGATGGTGACTCCGTTAGCCGACAATTAAGAGTTGTGATGAGCGAATAAGAGACAGATGGGTTCCAGAGCCAGGCCAACGTCCACAGATAAGCCATGCCTGAAGGTGTGTGGCGGGGTCTCCCACCTGGGTACCGCACGGGCAGTAGGACATGGAGGACGCGCTGCTGGTTGTGGTGCTAGTGACGGTAGTAGTGGTGGTAGTGGGGGTGGTGGAGGCAGTGTTAAGCAGTTGGCTGTGATTGTAGGGGTGGTAGTGGACCTCTGGGCCATTGAGGTGCTGGAGCTGCGTCAGCGTGTGTTGGCGTGCGGACGCCATCATGGCCTGGTGGCGGCGCAGCTGAATGAGGAGCAGAGTGAGCTCCTCTGGCTGTGCCGCCGTCGTTAACAATTTTTTAACACATCGTTAGCACATCCTTAACACATTGTTAACACACTGTTTACACATTTTTAACACATCCTTGATACATCACTTATCATTAACATAACGTATCATTAACATAATTAACACATCATTGTCATATTGTTTGTACTCCTCTACCACATCATTCATAATGGTTTGCGTGTCGTTAACACATCGGTAACAGATCAACAAAGCATTAATAATACATTATTAACACATTTTTAACACATCTCCAATACAGCATTCACATATCATCAATGGAGTTAACACACTGTTATTACCATAGGAATTAGCAAGAGTATTACCAGTGTTATAACTAACTGTATCGCCATTGGGATTACCTTAATGGTAATATAAACTAACATTAAAATAATCCTGAAACCTATTTCTCTTTAGCTAAAAATAGCTAGATGTGGCACGCCTGTTGATCTAGATAACTGCTATCAGCATAAGCATCAACAGCCTCGGGATAGTGCCACTGACCTTCCAGTCCGGTGTCCAGGGGTTTTTCCAACCAAATACAAATAAGTTGATTCTAATTAAGGTCCCTAATTAACATTGCACTAATTAACCAAATGGAATAGTTTGTGTCATTGAAATAAATAGTACAACCATATAAATTGTAGTGGGAACTCAACTGCAACATGATCAATAACCATTGACATCTAACATATTTGCCACAAGTGTCACAATGGCTACTAATTAGTGCTGTGGATAGCTACGGCCAAACAAAGCCTATACACAAGATGGACAGGACACTGCAACCCAGGTTATTATGGTGGCTCAAATGACTCTTTAGTCATTTAGCCATGGACACTTTTATCCAAAGTGAATTCAGATACATGACATTAAGAAGCAGGTAAGGCATCTTGCTCAAGGTTGCATACAGGTAGACATCAGACAATAGGGCTTTGGAATGGATGTCGTCGAACACCCTAACCTTCTACATTATCCTGCTCCGACAAAAGGGTGGGTGGGACAGGGGTGGCAGAACTCAACACAAACGTAAAGGTGTATCATTCCCACGACCAGGCGAAGCCATGGTCCTCAAATTGTAATCCAAACCATGGCAAGGTCAATCTCGGAATCCAATCGGCTACCGTCTAACGACAAGCCTCTGGGGGCAAGGGCCAATATTTCTGGCAGACGGGTGTAGCCAGCAAATATCCGGGCCAAGACTTCCTCTTCCGTGCACCGGTCATTGTTTACAGTCCGATTAGCAACTTAAGACACGTGAACAGAGTTGGAGTTAAGAGACGACATCTACGATAGGAGACTTTTCACAAGTAGCTAATAAAAACCTAAAACATCGTCAGACGACAGCCGATGGGTTCCGAGATTCCAATTTCGGCCGATCCTCCTCTTTTGCTCTCCACACGGATTGTTCACCCGGATGCGACCAAAGCCCACTCAAACATGATTGGTCAATACTACTCGGACTACAAACGGAAACCAGAACGCTTCCAATACCAAAATCTTGTCCCTTTGCCTACAGATTCTGCATTCATATGCAGATACTGTATCTGTTTATAGAGATTATGGTGAGGTATACTTGATTAGTAGTGGAGTGTGTGCCTAGGACACGCTTACCGTCTTGCCATGAAGACTTGGAGCGCTAACGGTGTGTGTGATGTAGCCAGACGCAGGTGTCAAGCGTCTCTCGATGGTAGCAGCCTGCATAACACACATGAATAATAATGCTACACCCATTTGCTTTATTTTACATTTCTGCAAGCATATAACTCACATTATTATTACTTGGAGCAGTGGCTCCCAACCGGTGTGCCTTGAAGAAAGGCTAGGTGTGCCCTGACATTTTGTGGGATTTAATACATACTCCTGACATGGCGTGACGCCAGTGAGTGAGTCAAACAAATATTGAAAAGCAATTTGTCTATATTAACATGCTGTGGGCGACACATCACAACCTGCAAAAATGTATTCTTGTTTGTTTCTATCCATTATTGTTGCAGCAAGGTATCATAGCAACCATATGAACATGTAGCATACGTTTGTCACTAACTTAGTTTGGATCAAAAAATGGGTGGTGTGCCTTGAATTTCTGGACGGGATTGCTGTTATGTCTTAGGCTAGCCCCAAAACGGATGGGAACCACTGACTTAGAGGGTCTGTGGTGAAATTATAGTTTACTTCCCGTCTGGGATTAAAAATTCCATTTTATCTCATTGACATTAATCAGCAATCTATCTTCTATCGTCATGCAGAGTTTTAAGTGATTACAACAACATCATCATACCACTAGCTAACTGAGCTATTTCGTACGTATAGAAATACTGTTATATTTATGTATTGGGGTGTTACATTCTGTTCACAAGAATGTACATTCTGTACATTCTTGACACCCCCCTATACTCAAAGGCACTAGAGCATCACTACTCAGAGTGTCGGAACAGAATAAAGAAGACAGACGGAGAGAGGCAGGCTTCCCCAGGCGAGGCTACATTCTGACAGGCACAGTTGCGCTATTATGCAGACAGCTGCAGGAGCTGATATGTATGCATCCTAAACACTGTGTCACCCGATGCACCTCTCAATAACCATGTGTGGTCACTGATGTATATTTGGCACTGCATTGCATATTTTCATCAGTTAAGAGCGTCCACTAGCTGCTGTTGATGGTCAATGGTAGGAATGATTATTAAAAGGCACTCTGGACTCACAGAGACTGCTAGAGTGTTAACCTTCTCTTACCTTGAGCAGCTGGGACTTGGTCCGTCGGGGGGAGGCTGCGAAGGGGCTGTCCAGCTCCGACCTGTTGCCCGTCGGCCGGACCGTTACCCGTTCAGCAGGTGTATGAGGCCTCCGCACAGGGGACATGGTCCTGCTGATCCCGGGCAGGTGCAGGTCGGCGGAGGAGGGGGGCACTGAGATGCAGCGCGGGTGGCCCTCCGAGGGCCGGGGGGCCGAGAAGGTGGAAGAGGGGGGCACGGTAGAGGGCGGCCGGGGTCCGTAAGGGTAGTCTGGCGCAGGTGTGTAGAGCGGCGCCGTGGGGCTGCCGTGTCGGTACTGGTGGCGCTGCTGCCACTCGTACAGCTGATACACGGGGCCACCACCACTGACAGCACCAGCACCACCACCGCCTGGCCCGCCCAGCTCCGGGGTGAGGTGGAAGTGGCTGAGGCGGTCCTGGGCGTATTTGTACTCACTGGCGCGGGCAGTGGTGGTTGCAGTATGAGGGGGGCTGGGGCGAGGGGTCTTTGGCAGGGTCTGGTAGCGCATCTTCCCAGAGGAGGAGAACTTGGGCAGGGTGGCGGGGGAGCGGCGGGGGAGGGTGTTCTCTTGGGACGGGGGTCTGGGGGGCGAGGAGAGAGAGAGAGACGGTACAAATGTGTTGGAAACAGCTGCAGATGGTCTGATCAGTGAGTCAACGCGCTAATGTTGTGACAATAACAATAGCGACCCAGGTTCGACACCAACCTGCGATCCTTAAAAAAGACCAGAGAGATGTGTGACAGACAGCAGGAGACAGTAGAGATGAGTTCTGAAGGAGACCCAAGGTTCTTAAGGTTCAGAAAGCATCAAAGGACCAGGAGGCAAAGAAGATTCTTATAAAACATTGTTTTTCTGTTTGATTTTAAAATTGAATAAAATTGTTAATATTTCATCACAGCAACAAACTCTCTTTTTCATCTAGGGTCGGATGGTAATACAACTGCAGTGCCTCTGAAGCAGCAATATTGATTTTTATTTCTATATTCATTTATTTGAATCATAGCAATAATGACCAGATATCTGGTCATTAGTACTGGCTGAATATGGCTGCTCATCTGGGGGAGTGCTTGGACTATGAATAATAAAATATGAGAATGACTATTGTTCCACTCAAATGACTCAGAATCCCTTACATCGAGGGAGTTCTGAAAAATGACCTAGTGCAATGTAGCAGAAAATGTCTTAGGAAGATTGGAAATATGAATTGATATAAGACTACTACTAGTAGTACTAATTTCACACCACCAGGAGGAGGTGTTTGCCAGACTTCTAAAATTAGTTTTCTTGGTGTACAGTATACATGTATATGTGAGCAGAATATCAAAACGTTTACTTGCATAATGCATGATGGTATTGGTACAGTCTATTTAAAATGTGGCTTGCCTGGTAAGGCTAAGCATCTGGGACTAATAAATTACGACAAATTGTATTAGAATTATATAAAGAATAATACATAACCTATGGCAACTATGGAGCAGTGGGCTGGTGACCTACCCTTTGATCTCGGCCCTATGCACTTGGACCCATTGCTCCACCTGCTCTAGGGCGCTCTTCCTGTTGCTGTCCTCCCTGTGGGGCTGCTCCCCTCTGTGGGGCTGCTCCTCCCTGTGGGGGGACTCTCGGCAGGGCGGTGAGGGGCTCCTCTGGTAGGTCCCTGCCCCGATGCCGTTGGGTTCCAGGATGGGGCTGGGCGTGGCGGAGGTGCTCAGGCCGTTGCGGGTACAGGAGTTGGGGGGCAGCGTGGATGCAGCTTGTGATGGCACCCTGGATCCCGGGGCCGAAGTGGAGGTGGGGCCAGCGTCTGTCAGGGGGGCGAAGTAGGAGGAGGAGGCGGTGGGGTTGGACATGAGGGAGGAGTGAGTGTCCATCTCCATGGGGATGGTGGCGGTGTCTCTGAGGAGGGTTTCAGCGTCGTCCAGGTGGCCGTGGCGGATGGGCTCCAGGAGGACCTCGTGGATGACCCGGTCCGGATTCTGGCTGTCGGAGGCGGTCTTGGCGGGGTGGTGGTTGACATGGTTGGTCTGGGGGACTGCCTGGTGGTGTTCCAGTGTGAGCAGCCTTTCTGTTGGCCTGCTGGGAGAAGGGAAAGGAACACAAGCCTTTCATGTACCTACATATCTGCAGCTGAGTTAAAGTACTTCACCCAGTGATTCCTTTATTTCCGGCATTTGTATGTCAACAATCAATAATCCTTTGATTTCCGATTTCATGGACTTCTTTCAAACCTTTAAAAAAAAAGAAATTTCTATTTAATTCCATTCACTGAATAAAATGAGTAAATCACAACAAACAAGCACAATGCAAACAGAATTATGCAGGAGACTGTCAGTGAATGATGGATTAGGTTTATTATATTTCTCCATCTCTTCAGGGCCGTCCTTCCAAACACACATGAATAATGAATTTCTCCAACTTTGCTATAACTCCGTGCTGCATAAGGTCCAAGCTGTAAATGAACAGATGTGTTTGCACTAAGAAATACCCCCAATTAAACCCCAGGTTTACCCTAGTATTACTCCAGTTAATCTTGAAACTCATAACCCAGCATTACCCTAGAAATACCCCAGTTATAATACAGTAATATCCCTGTATTACACCAGTAATACTGCAGTATACATAAAACTGTGCTGTGTTCGACTACTTCAAAAGAGATTTCAGCAGGTTGCTTGGCTGCAGAATCACTAAGCATCTCTAAGAAGCATCTCAACTTGCCTAATAGAGAATAGGAACTGTTTTATTATCAACTCACAACTGCTGGAGTTATTCTCTCCATGGTAAAAACATCCCACAGGGATTACATCATCACTTCTGTTGAGTCAGGGTCACTCAATGTATTCATGTGACCTTGTGACCTTCAGAGTGTCTGTCTGACTGGTAGCACAGCTTCCAGTACTGACCCATGGCTGCAATAGACCAGTGTCTCCCTAACACTTGGGTTGCCTGAATACATATGGGATTGCGGGAGAGTGCTGACTTTTAGGCTTTAGATATTTGATGATATATTTTTTACTTTAATGAACAGACCGCCCAATGACCCATAGCCAAGAGTAAACTTAGTAATAATTACTTCACAGGGACATGGATATTACCGGCAGATGAGAGGGGTCAAAACAATGTGTGGAGAAGCAGATGATGCTCAATTATATGGTATAACAGGTTGGGGTCACAAGAATTTTCTGACCTAAAAATGGGGGGCCACAGACCAGACCCAAAAAGGTTGTGAGCCCCTGCTATAGACTATCTCTAGTGTGCTTGTGACTTGGTACAAGTCATGCTTGTGTGTTGCGGTTAAGCCGGGTCTATGTCACCTGACCACGGTGTCTGCCTGGTTCTGCATCTGCGCCGCCTGGTTCATGGCACGCAGCCAGCTGCTTTGGTCCTCCTGCGTGTCAGCACTGAAGTAGTATGTCCGCATGCCCCCATGCTCCGCCTGTGAGCCAATCACAGAGCTGTGCTTGTAAATATATGAGCGCATGCCAGTGTGGCTAGCCTATGGGCAGAGAGCAGAGGGGGGGAGGGGAGTCAGTAAACGGCAGTGTGAGTGTTTGAGTCCACATTCAGTAGTAGAGAGGTATGTCATGCTGTCCGAGTAGAGAAGTAACAGCAAGAGACCACAAGAGTCAGAGAATCAATGAAAGAAGCCAGCCAATAGAAATACAGGCAGAAAAACACCAGCCACAGTAAGAGCACAACACAGAAACTTCGACCAATGAATGAGAATGTCCGATCCATATAATGTTACAAGAATACTTTCTATATAGTTTTACACACTCACACAGCCTAGCTAGCTACTGAAGAAAGTATAAACCAAAGTACAACAACTCATTTTATATTTTGATTATTTTTCACCTCTGTGACTCTCATGTCTGTCTCCGAATTCTCATGCCTGCTCTTTTCTTTTGTAGAGAGAACCAGAGAAAACACCAAAGAAGAGTGGTCTTAGATGAAAAAGCCAATTAGAAAATATGAATATATAAATGTTAGACACTTAAAATGCAAGAATCCTCTCTCAGACAGGGTAATTGTAGAGGAATGTTTGACGATTTGACTGATAGATTCAGGCATCTGAAGTATGCAACTTTTAATACATACTAAACAGATTGTTTAGGTAAAGCAGGACATCTAACAAACAGATACTGCTTTGGGACCTAACAATGACCCACCCACTCTGTTATTCCCAGAGAGATCAACACTTCATAATTCAATAAGTAAACTTCCGTTTGCTATTTTTCTCAAAGATATGAAGTGCCAAGTTAAGACTGCTGATGAGCGTCTGTGCTATACAATTAGTTATTTTCCAGGTGGTTACATTTTCATCCACCAAATGCAATTCTGTGCCAAAAGCCAGTTTGATTCCGAGATACGGCACATTAGTTTTGGGTTTTGGTTCATCAAACTCCACACTGATTGCAGTAGATGAACAGCCTTGTGGAGAAAATGAGTGTGTGGAAAAAAAGGTCTTCTCTTTTCTCTTCCCTTACATTTTAAATCTGCAACGAAAACAAGATTGTCTCGCCAACAAATGCATGTAAATGATCAGGTAAATAAATGTCTCTCCCTTCCCATGGGGGGGGCGTGTACTGTGGTGACATCTATTGTGGGAGGATATGGCAATTACCTGCTTGCTTCTACATCTGATTTCTGTCATGTTTTAACCAACAGGAATCACAATTACACTTGTCTATGTAAAGGGGAAACGACACACAAAACAGCACACATAGGGAAATGCACAATGAAATCACATCAACTGAAAGGCTGGCTGGCAGTAATGGCTCTACTCTAAACACACACACACACACACATTATCATAAAACACTATAAGGCACAGAAAGAAATGCAGACACGGTGAGATGTATACATATAGTAGTTTAAAAATATGAACAATGTACATGATGTAAGCAGCTGTCATGTTGCTACAGTCAACTATGTGGTGACAGCAGGCAGATGACAAACTAAAGACTGCACGTCACATCACAAAGAGAGATATGGTGACGCATGAGCAGCCAGTCAGTCAGACAGACAGACACACACACTATGTGTGTATGTATTATTACTTATTTTATTCAACAAAATTATAAACTCGCTTGTAATCTCACTTACTCCAGCATATCCACAAATGATAATCACTCTTACTCAAAATGTCTCTCTGTCTCTCTCTCTCTCACCTTATGTCTGAGTGAGTCTCTCTCTGTACTTTCTCCCTGGGAGACCAGGTTGGTGTGGAATGTAATTATGTCTTGATGTGCATTGTGAGTCTTCCCATTAACCTTCCTGTGTGTCTCCCTTCGCTTTGTTCACCTTTACTTATCAATATCCCTCTATTCACAGCTACCATCCTCTCATCCATCCACTCTCATCTATCCATCCATCCATCCAGCTTGTTCACTTCGGCCACATCTCATCTTGGCTCTCTCTCTCTCTCTCTCTTTCTCATATCTGAAAATAGCCTTTAATATTTCTAGCTTAGAAGGGTAACAAAGGTATAAGTTGCACACATACAAGCACATGTGTGTGCACACGGCTCTATTTAAAGGCTCATTGTGTATTCCAAGATAAGCCTGGGCAGCCTGAAACTAGCCAAAAGAGATTCTTTGTATCCTAAAACAATCTTTCAAATACCACCTAAAAATACTGTATATTATATATATATATATATATATATATATATATATATATATATCTCAAGACAAATCACTGAAGCTTTCAAAGTAATGGACTTTCGTTTTCATTTGGAGGAGCAACACCCCTGTCCCAGAGAAATAGAATAGAGAAGAAGATATTACTTGAGTGTAATTGCCTATGATGAAAGAGAATGCCAACATGACAGATGGAACAAATATAATCACACAAGGCCTTGGCTTGTCCTAAGCCAAATATAATGACTGCCATGATGCCACCAGGATAACGAGAGGAGAGAGGAGAGGAGAGGAGAGGGAAGAGGGGAGCGACAAGTGTGTGAGATGGCAAGAAGCTGTGAGGAATATGAGGAAGGGGATAGGTAGACAGAAGAACAGGAAAGAAAGAGAGAGAGAGAGAGAGAGGAGAGACACTGAGTAAGAGGAAGGTGAACACACACAGAAGAAGAGTGGAGGGATACAAGAGCACATAGGACGAAATAGAGTGTTGAGGAAGACATTTAACCCAAAACAACATTCATTAAAAGACACGTGGCTGTCAGAACATGCAGGGGAACCAGAAACATAGAGGGCTGCCTGGATGTTCCTGGTGTCCAGAGCCCAGCACGGCACGCCCACAGAGAGGCAGCGGCAACACAGGAAGTACCTATTGATTTAATCAGGGGGGCCGGACGAATCCACACACTCACGGGACAGCCGGCCAAGGGGAACAAGAGAAGCAAAATCAGTCAATCAGGATGGTGGGGGGGGGGGGGTGAACTAAGGTTACTACACGATTGTAGACGAAAGCAGAAAAACACACGCACACACATATATTCACACCTGCACAAGTGCACACGCGCATGGATGCGCACACACATCCACACTGTCACACAATTCACACCTACCTGTGTGAATGTATATGTATGTGTGTGTGTGTGCGCATGCGTGCAGATGGGCATAGATTAAAATATTTAATCTAGATTAATCTAATGGTAATCTTGAAATTAATCTAGGTTAATCTAGATTAAAGTGGCTCCTTTGAATGATGTCGAAGGTGTCCGTAATATGTGTTTGCTACCTAAATAATGACTTATATTACTAAAGTGGGTCTGCGCGATTGTTGAGCGGGGGGTGCTACCGGAGGATTTCGGTTCACGATAATATCGGCGATAAAAATATTATCGCCGATGAAGAATCTCGCGTTAATACATACCGCCGATAACGCCGTTATCGGCCCATCACTATTAAATACAGATGTATTTAACTATATTAACACAATACATGAAATACTGCCAGTATTGTTTTAAGGTAGGTTGCTTAGCTATATTGAATAGAATATATTATTATTGTTATTGAATATAATAATTAGTCAACTGTGTAAACATGACACAAATGCCTTGGTGTGATAGGGTTAGGGTTAGTCTGTCACTCACTTGTGAATGCATATTTGCAAATATAACAAAATATGATTGTCTCACAAATATTGCATCTTATTGAGACTACTCATTGGTAGTCACTTGTCTGAAGAGAATACCACCAAAATAAGTAGAAAAAAGTTCTGTCATTTGCTTTTGTTGAACAAAGGCAATAATAATGTCATATCAGCATCTAAATCATAATATCCCTAATCCTTTTGACAAGTGTTATATCATATAATCATCTTCGCTTCAAGCATACTAAATATTTGTTACATGAGACGCAACCGCCAAAAGCCGTCACAACACAATAAGCGAACTCCTGTCGTATACTAGTTATTGCCTGGCAAGCGAACACAATAATCTAATATACTTGAATATTTGCGACTCCAGAACCAACAAAACTACACTTCTACAAGAAAGAGGGGGAAAAGGTTAAGACAGAGAGAGTGGGAGAGAGAGAGAGAGAGAGAGAAACATTACCTTGAAGGCAAACTTGCGGCTGATGTGGTCCTCTGGTCCAATGGGACTGATGACATAACTGGGCAAAGGAATACTGCCCAGCACAGACTCCTCGCGGCTGTCTGGGAAAGGCGAGTGACATGGACAGACAGAGGGAGAGAGAAGAGAGACAGAGAGAGAGAGAGAGAGAGAGAGAGAGAGAGAGAGAGAGAGAGAGAGAGAGAGAGAGAGAGAGAGAGAGAAAGAGAGAGAGAGAGAGAGAGATGGTGGGATGCATAACCCAACAATAAGAGAGTTAAGAGATAAGACCATAAGGAATGGGAAAGGGGGGGGGGGGGGTGGAAAGCAGTCAACATCACTTGTCATATTTCAATTTGAATGCACGCACACACACACACACACACACACACACACACACACACACACACACAGCTACTATAAATACAGGCTAAGGTGCCAGGGATGTAAATGTCCACTGTGGCATCTGTGGGCTGCTTATCAGCTCTGCATGGTGAGGTCATCACAAACACACACACACACACAGTGAAAGCTGTGCAGAACACACACATGCTGACCAGTGGGGTTCCTATCTTAATTATTTCTCACCTCTATAAATAAAGACGTACCTCTCCCCTGGGGATTGGTTTTCCACTGGACATTGTGACAGCCTGCTAGAATGTGTGTAAGTGCCTGTGTGTGTGTGAGTGCCTGTGTGTGTGTGTGTGTGTGTGTGTGTGTGTGTGTGTGTGTGTGTGTGTGTGTGTGTGTTGGGTATGTCCATGTGTGTATGTTTGATTGTGTGTGCATGGATGCATGCGTGTGTGCACTAGAGACAGAGTGGGATTAGTGCGCTAAAAGGTGGCAAGAGCGGCACATCAGAGAAGGAACAGTTTAAAAATATTCACATAGCTTTGGAGGAGACATTTCAAAACTTAAATGAACTCTCTAGTGCAGGGGTTTTCAAACCATCAGCAGCCCTTTAGAGAACACTTAGTCAATGGCACACAATTTGACTTATTTCTTGCTGTTGCTAATGGGTGGGCTGGACTATTAAACAGGAGTGCTCTGCAATTTACAGTATGCACTAGGGGTGCAAACATATACTCGAGTAAGGGCGTGTTCACACCTAGCGTTTTTTGTGATAGGGAAAAGTTGAGCCGACCGTTTTTTCAACCAAAAAAAAAAGCTGGCAGCGCTTTTTGTCCTAAAAGCGCCGAGAGCGTTTTTTCTATCGCCTAGCAACGAACCCACTCTAGACCCCGACGTTACTCGCCTACTACGTATCCAGCAAAGATAATAGAGCGGAGCAAGATGGATCAGTAGCGTCATGGCGGTGAAGTACGTTTTGGGCCTGAATGGACGCCATTTTGATAAGCCACCTCAACATTCTAGGCTCGATTCAAGCCAATAAGGCCACATAGGATTAAACATAACTTGTATAAATAAATATAATTTCATGCAAAACCTCGAATGGCTGGGCATATCATGTAATCCCAATTCAACCATATTCTTATCGACCACTAGATGGCCCTTTATCGTCTCGCTATCTATTAACATAGGCCACCGTTGTGCCTAAGCTGTGAGCCAAACTCATCGTTACACTTCAGACACAATTCCATCCCACGAGTCCCCTCAAACAGCCAGATGTTTTACAGTTACAGCTGGCTGTCAACAGGTTGTCAATAACAACAATGGCCGCTACATCAAGAGCATTTTGCTCGGCTATACATTGCCATAATCGGCAATGTAAAAAGCCAGATCTATCATTTTTTCGATTCCCACTCAATAAGGAGAGGTATTATTCTTAGATCATGATTAAGTTGCTAGCTGCTACATGAGCATTTTGGCTGTATAACTATGTATAGATTACAATTAAGATAGCATTAGCTAAGAAACAAACCAGTGTTAAATTAGCCTTTGCAATAGTCTTGTCTAACACTGATACTATTAGGCTACGTTTCTACTTGTCACTTACCTGTAATGTTAAAGGTACTTATGTCAACTGCATGGTTGGCTGAGGTCACTGCAGGTGCATTGTAGCCTATTGATGTTGGTGCAACCAAATTTGATTTAAGTTTAAGATGAGCAAAAATTCATCCAATGACCATAAACACTGTTTAACAAGTAGCCTAAACATTCATTGCAATCATTGCCTTCATTTTGCTAGGTGTCAAATATGGGTGCAAAATAGTAGGAAGCAGGACCTGTTAAATCGAAGCCCAAGCTATCTCAGCACCAACTGCAAGCTCTGTGCGGAGCATTTCGAGAGCAGCCAGTTTACCAATCCCTCAAAGAACAGGTTTAACTGGAACGCAGTACCGACACTATTTAGTGTCCCCAACCCGCCACAAAAAATAACCAGCAAGAGGATAAAAACCAGACAAAAAAGACACACCACAGACAGGTGAATTCAAAATGTTTACTGTATATTGGGACAGCTTACAGGCATAAAATATTCCAAGATAAGGTTGTTTAGCAAAAACAGTAGTTTCAAACAGTACCATTATCATTAGTGCAATATTTTTTACATTTTCCAGTCCATGGTCAGATTCCAGCAGACCACACGTACAGCCGGCCTGTTACTGCAGCATACCCGGAGTCTTCATCTGGGGCATCTGTCGCAACTCCTCCACCAAATCCACCAACAAGGTGCGCCACACCAACTCCACCAACTCCTGTTTTGAGAGTAAACAAATACAAAACACTATTAAAGAGAGAACGCCTGAGGACATTCAGGTTAAAAAGGCAAGTGCACCATCTTCAAAATTCCAAAAATCAAAAAAATCTCTCACCTGAAACATTGATCCAAGGCGCTGCCAACTTCCTTGAGGAGCCAGCTCTTTCCTTCTTCTAAACTTCCAGGAGAAGCCGTCCACACAGAATTTGTGGAGCTCATCGACAGTCTCTTTGATTCTTTCAATAGCCGTTTTTACAAAGACAAAAAAGCCCTAAAGCGCCCACTAACCAAAACATCTACACATGCCACATTTTTAAAAACATGCCTCCCCATTCTACAAAATTTAGAAGTAATTGGATCTAAAAATGTGATGTTCACTAAAGGTTGGCTACTGGCCATAGCCTGTCTGACCCAGCTGTGGGACCACCTGCAATCTGAGCACAACCTACTTTGTATTTTTTACCTCTACTTTTACTTGTATTTTTACTTTTTACTCTTTATACTTTTGTACTTTTTCAAGTACTGTTCGTGGTTATTCGTTTTTCGTTTTTATCGGGCAAATTACCACTAAGGATGTACATCCCAACCACTGGACATGTATATCACCGGGACACACTGCTACAGTTCAGAAAACCCGCAGGACTATCCCTTACAGAAGGACTACTGGACACTCTACGCGAGCTGCGACTGCTCCGGACGACATCACCAAAGCCTGCGGTGTCTTCGAACGCATCTAGCCGGGGAAAGGAGCCCCGCAAGCGGTGCGCGAGGAGACAGAAACGCGGTAAGAGAGGGGGAGTTCGGAAAGCTAACGCTAGCCGGCCTCCCGTACCATCAGTCCTCCTCGCGAATGTATGCTCGCTAGACAATAAACTGGACTCTATCCTACTGCAACGGAACACCGATCGCAAGTTTAGAGACTGCTGTATGTTTGTCTTTGTTGAGACATGGCTGAGCGTCAGCGTGCCGGACTCCGCCATTCAGCTGCCTGGTCTGCTAGCCTTCCGATCGGATAGAGATGCTACTCTATCTGGTAAGACCCGTGGAGGTGGCCTTTGTGTGTACATCAGCACCAACTGGTGCAGCAATGCAGAGCTTGTGTTCAAACACTGCTCACCGCTGGTGGAGTTTATGACCGTCAGATGCCGACCATTCTACATGCCAAGCGAATTCACGGCTGTGTATATTCTTGCTGTTTACATACCACCAAGTGCTAATGCCACCGATGCGCTAACTGAACTGTACCAAGCTATCACCGAGCTCCAATGCGCACACCCGGACTGTTTATTCATCGTTGCCGGAGATTTCAACCATGCAAATCTAAAAAAAGTACTACCAAAGTTTAAACAATATGTGGATTTCCCGACCAGAGGAAACAACGTGCTGGACTGTGTTTATTGCAACATCACCGGTGCCTACCGGGCCACACCCCTCCCCCACCTGGGGCAGTCTGATCACAGCACTGTCATGCTAATCCCTGCATATCAGCCCCTAGTCAAGAGAACAAAGCCCATCGTCAAGGTGACCAGGAGCTGGCCTGATGGGGCCATTTCAGCACTCCAGGACTGTTTCGACACCACAGATTGGGACATGTTCAAGCAGGCAAACACCACCATCAACACCATTGACCTGGAGGGGTACACATCAGGCGTCACTGGCTACATTAGTAAGTGCATTGATGATGTAACCACCATGAAAACCATAACCATCCGACCCAACCAGAGACCATGGATGAATGCGGAGGTGAGGGCTCGTCTGAAAGCCAGGGACGCTGCCTACAGATCCGGTGAAGCTGGAGCCCTGAAGACAGCAAGAGCCGAGCTGACCCGAGCCATCAAAACCGCCAAACGTTCCCACTCGGAAAAAATCAACAACCACTTCACTAACACCAAGGACTCCAGACACTTGTGGCAGGGAATACAAGCAATCACCAACTACAGACCAGCCCCACTAGCCTGTGCTGATGATGGCTCCCTCCCAGAAGAACTTAACCAGTTTTACGCCAGATTCGAAGCACAGAATGACACAGTGCCGAGGAAGACAACCCCTCCCCCCATCGACCAGGTCCTGCAATTGTCCACAGCCGAGGTAAGGAGGACACTACTAAGAGTCAACCCACGGAAAGCTGCTGGACCAGACCAGATACCAGGCCGTGTACTGAGAGGATGCGCAGACCAGCTGGCTGATGTCCTAACAGACATCTTCAACATCTCTCTCAACACCACTGTTGTGCCCACCTGCTTCAAGTCCACCACCATCATACCAGTGCCGAAAAAAACAGTCCCAGTCCCAGCTACCTGTCACATTGGACCCTATGCAGTTCGCATATCGACCAAACCGCTCCACAGATGATGCCATTAACACAGCTATCCATCTAGCCCTCAACCACCTGGACAAAAGGGACACTTATGTCAGAATGCTGTTCATTGACTTCAGCTCGGCATTCAATACAATCATCCCACAGCAACTGGTGGACAAACTGGCGGTCCTGGGCCTGAACACCTCTCTCTGCAACTGGATCCTAGACTTCCTAGTCGGAAGACCACAAGCAGTCAGAATAGGGAACAGGACCTCCAAAACCACAACACTCAACACAGGAGACCCCCAAGGCTGTGTGCTCTCCCCCTTACTGTTCATACTCCTAACACACGACTGTGCAGCCACACACAGCTCCAACCACCTCATCAAATTTGCGGACGACACCACTGTGGTGGGGTTGATAAGCAGAGGCGACGAGACCCCGTACAGAGAAGAGGTGGCTCACCTTAGCCACTGGTGCTCTGACAACAACCTGTCACTCAATGTGGACAAAACAAAAGAACTGGTCATCGACTTCAGACGCACCCCCCGCAACCATCCCCCACTCTCCATAAACAACAGCCCTGTTGAGATTGTCCAAAGCACCAAGTTTTTGGGCGTTCACATCACGGACGACCTCACATGGACACAGAACACCACACACATCACCAAGAAGGCCCAACAGCGCCTTTACTTCCTGCGGAAGCTGCGGAAGGCCCACCTCCCCCCACCCATACTTGTCACCTTTTACAGAGGGACCATCGAGAGCATCCTCAGCAGTGCCTTAACAGCGTGGTTTGGAAACTGCACTGCTGCAGAGCGTAAGGCTCTGCAGCGCATCGTCCGAACAGCTGAGCGCATCACTGGGGCCTCTCTTCCGTCTCTCCCCGTCATCTACAGCACCCAATGCTTGCGCAAAGCAGCGAGCATTGTCAAGGACTCAACCCACCCTTCCCACGCTGTCTTTTCCCTACTGCCATCAGGGCGAAGGTACCGCAGCCTGAATGCCCGCACCTCCAGAATGGGGAAGAGCTTCTTTCCCCAGGCAATCAGACTGCTGAACAATCCCAGCTGATACCCCTACTCACACTCAGGACTGATTGCACTACTGCACCTTCCCCACCTTGCTGCTACATGTACATATACATAGCATTCCTTTTATTACTGTTTATACATTTATTTACTGTTTATACTGTTTATTTGCACCTTGCTGCTACATGTACATATACATAGCATTCCATTTATTACTGTTATACATTTATTTACTGTTTATACTGTTTATTTGCACTATTTGTTTAATTCATGCCCTGTCTTGTCTCGTCTCTTGTCTTGTCTCTGTGATGTCTGTCCTGTTGCACTTGTCTCTGTGATGTCTGCCCTGTCCTGTCCTGTTGCACTTTATGTCGTTGGTTGTTGTACTTTTTTATACTTTTTATACTGTTTTTATACTTTTACACTTTTTATACTCTTTACTTCTTTACTTCACACCACTGGATCCTTGGTGGAACACTATCTCGTCTCACTGTTTACGAACTGTATATGGTGAAATGACAATAAAAATCTTAATCTTAATCTAAAAACCTCTCTTACCTCTTCACGTCACGTCTAAATCAAGACATAGTGGAAAATAGTGATGGGTCGTTCGCGAACGAACTAGTTCGAACGAACGACTCTTTAAAGTGAACGAACTGACCTAGTTCGCCACCGTCGTTCGCGTCGTTCGTCTCGTTCGCTGAGTCTCTCTGACGGTGTGTTCCCACCAAACGCGATGACGCTTCATCGCGCGTCGAGATTACATGTAAAGTCAATGCAAACACGCGATTAGACGCGTCATCGCGCCGGGCGATGCGATGGACGCGATAGCGCGGCGCGATGGACGCGTTGGCCGCGAAAAATCGCTTCCATCGCGTCGCCCGGCGCGATGACGCTTCATCGCTCGAGTTGAAATAATTGAACTTTTGCGGCGAATTCGCGTGAAGACGCGCCGCGACAGCCAATCAGCTTTGAGATCGTCACCGACGTGCTGACGTACGGACGTACACAGTGTTGCACAATGATACATGTTTTATATGATATATTATATGATATTATATTATATATTGACCATAATCAAAGTTGGGGGGCACACACACACACACACACACACACACACACACACAGATCTTTTTTACTTCTTTTTTTTTAGCGATTGTTTTCCACTGGATAACAACGAGGTTATGGCCGGCTATGAAGCACCAGTTCTGGGCAGAGCAGGTGGTTATCTCAGCCATGGTCGACGAGAGAATGAAATGGCGGAAGAAATGTTGTTGTTTGGGCGGGCTCGTCGCCCGATGCGATGCCGCGATGCCGCGATGAGGTGTTTTTTGGCATATTGGACCAGCGTCAAAACTGGAGCGTCTAGCGCGACGCGATTTCATTTTACGCGCGACTAAATCGCGTTCATCGCGTTTGGTGGGAACACAGCGTGACGCGCTGATTCGCGGCGCCGCTGATTCGCGAGTCGTGACTCGTTCGCTGACTGATTGACTCGAGGACTGAGACGTCACTCACGACTCGTCATCACGAGAGCCAGCCAATGTATGTTGTTTGTCTGTCTGTGACAGTCTAGGACGCTTTCGAATGGTTGACACATTAACAATACCACTTTCACATTTGAATATTGCCTTTTACATTTACATATCAGTGAAATGGTAAATACATGCTGTCTTTGTATTTTCTGTGTCATGCCAGATTAATAAAATATTTGAATGTCTCGTCAATCTGTCTCGTTCTTTCATGCTTCCTTCTCACGCACGCAACCCGGCCGGGACCCGCAATATAAAATATGCCCAGAATAAACACAACTGTACATCATTAACTTTAAAACTCATCATTGCTAAATCAAGTCTATTATCTTGCTGATATACATCCAATAATCTACTACGCCCCCCCCCACACACACACACACATCGCGCTGCGTTTGGTGTGTCTAACTTTACCAAGTCTATTATCTTGCTGATATATTAAACATCCAATAATCTACTACGCCCCCCCCCCCCCCCACACACACACACACACACACACATCGCGCTGCGTTTGGTTTGTCTAACGTTACGTTGAATTGGGGGAACGGGGCATTTTGATCCTGACATGTCATTATGCATACATTAAATAAATCTGTTGAACTCAAATGAAATACATATGTTAACATATTCAACCAGACACAATGTTGTATTTGCTATTAACACATTTATTAACGCCATCAAGCACCATTGCACGATTGTGAATCGTGATTTCATGATTAGTTAGTAAATGAGAAGAACGAGGGAGTCCGAGACCGACTCAGCTGAATCCGTGATTCGTTTGAATGTTGTGTGAACGAGGAGGAGCCGAGTCTGACCGACTCGGCTGGCAGTCGCCGTTCGCGAATGACAGCCCTGAGCCGAGTCGTTCGTGATTCGCGAACGAGGGAGGAGCTAAGTGAACGACTGAACGACTGAACGAGTCAGTGAATGATTCAGCGCTACCGGAAACACGAACGAACGAACGAACGAACGAACGACTCTTCATGGCGAACTGAACGACGCGAACTAGTTCGCGCAAACGAACGAGGAAATCCACCACTAGTGGAAAACCTTTTTGCCACTGTGAGATGGAAAGGTGGCTGTAGGGACAACCCTAATGCAAAGGAGTTCAGATGTGCTTTAAGGATGGTTATGGTGGCAGACCTTATTAAGCCCGTCATTGGTACGAATTGTGCTCCAGATACAGACAAATTCATCACCACACTGAAGTCAATTGGAAAAACCCCAACAATTAGGCCTCCACAGTCTGTCTTGCCAGTAACAAAAAGCTACACAACGGTTTACATTGACATCCCAGAGCAAAACACATTGGCTTTACATTGCCGGTTATTTGTGCCGCCGTTGCCTAAGTGTACATGACTGTGAAAACTGTAAAGGTGAAACATATCTGAGCGATCAATCACAATTATTCATTCACCACAAGGCCTACAACACAACTCAGTCTGACATTGGCTCACTTTTCCTACCACAAAAGATGGAAGAGTCTTACACATAAAGGTTTTGAAATACGAGCCTCACATTCTGTAAACCAAATATACCGAGTTCAGAGCATTTCAGCCATTTATAGCTGACACCGATTTGACAAAACAATTCCATATCAAACAGCTGATTATTTAATGTTGCCGCCATTAGCCAGTTGGCTCCTTCGCTGCATCGTCACATCGTCTTTTACTTCCATCTAAATGTTTCAAATCCTGCATTTCATCTCACCCATGTCCAATACAGATGACCTGATCTGCGTGTCACTATCACGACTCGTCAAAGTACCAAAAAAATATAATATTTAAAAGATACAGGGCATTTTCCCACGACGGTGAACACCAGCCTCCGCCTGCTGCCTGCAAGCACACTCCTGTCAGACTTCCGGCTTCCACTAACACTTGAGCTTACTAAAATGGCGCCCCTAGAGTGCGAGAACGTACCTCATTGTTGTCAACGTATTTCGCAGCCACTGATCCATCTTGCTCCGCTCTATAATCTTTGGTATCCAGGCTACCCTTACATCGTTGTTACAAAATGGCTAGAAACAGGCGATTGGCACTTGCATTGGCCCTAGCTGATGACGAGGAGAATCATGTACCTGCACGTTTGTGGGTGCAGATATCACTCGGGGAAGGCAGCAGCAAGGTGCCTACCATTATTTAGTCCAGGAGCTTCGTTTCGATGATGCGCGATTTGCGGCATACTGTGATTGGTCAGTTGTCAAAAAAGCACCTGACGTCAGGCGCTTTTTTTCCTGACAGTTGAACTTTTTTCAACTTTTTTTTATGCTCGGTGTGGGAGAAAAAAGCGCCGAGAGAGGCGTTTAAAAAAACGCCGGGGGTGTTTTCCAAAAACGCTCTGCTACATAGGAATATAATGTAAAAAGAGCGCTGGCAGAAAAAAAAAAACCGCTAGGTGTGAACACGCCCTAAAGGAGTACTTGTCACGCAAACCATAAACAATTACAAAAATATCTTAATTGTAATTATTAAAAAAATGTTTTGTAGTAATTTTTCCGACATCTTATAAATATATTTATGTTGATATGTATTTTGAAGCAGGATATATAATTAAATAGTCCAAAATTAAGCCTTCGCCATTGCATATTGTTGTTGAGGCTAATATAGGTTTGTTCGCCAACCTTTAGTGGCTGGCCCCGGTAGGTGGAGTTCCCCTACGATCGACAATTCTTACAATAATGACTGCCCGCCAGGAACGTCCCGACATCAAAACTGGAAGTAAAATGTTTAGCAGCATAGAGCTACTGTGGTGGTGTATTAAAATAATCACGCATCTCAGTTTTAATAGCAATTTGTCTAGTTTAATAATCTTTTACGTTTTACTTAATCTTTTACTTTAACCAAATTACAGCGATCTAACATGGGGAACTAAAGACACGATCACCAGTATAAGGCCCCTGTGTCTAGTGGTGTATACTTGCCAAGGAGACAGGTCTTCCAAGTGAAGCCGTCAGGCAGCAGCACTCCTGTCTATAGGGCTTGTACATCGCAACGCATAGGAGCATTGGAATGTTAGTTTTGCAGGTAGTACATTTTTTTGGTCATTATTTAGTTTGCCACAGCATTTCTCATGCGAGCAGCCTAGGTTATGTTATATTTACGTTGATTTTGGATTTTACAGTATTACAAATCTCTTGAGTCTTAATGCGGCGTATCGTCCACAGAAATCCCATGATGCATTCTGATGTACAAGCCCTATAGAGCCATCGTTTGGTCAATATTTTTACACAATAAGCGAATTACAAAGAGACCTGACCTAAACAATAGCCTAACTACAACGCAATTAAACTGGATACGTCTCAAGTTTCAAAATGTCACCAATGGAAATTGTTGTTTAGAAGTGCATCCTGCTGGCTCTACAACAGCAAAAAGTAGGTGGAAAACTGTGTGGCTAGTAGAGTTCTGGGGCCTCATGTACGAAGACTTGCGTGGATTTTTGCGTGGATTTTGGCGTACGCCAAAACCCCGAAAATGTCGTACGCACAAATAAATTCAGATGTATCAAAGTGTGCGTACGCATGGATCCGAGCACGTTTCTTTTGTACATCCCGATCAACGTGGAACTGAGCGCACGTGCAGATGTGGCAAACTCCTCCCTGTCCACGCCCTCATTTAAATATGCAAATCTATTTAAATAGGCCCTGGACCTGAGATTCACCTCTATCCGATCACATAAAACAAGCAAGTGTGGCACAGAGGATATTTATATATTATTGCTACTTACTTAAATGTGTTATTTTATATGTATGGACTTTATTTGGCATTTTTACAGACACCCCCCATTCAATTTTAAGCATTATTATTATTATTATTATTATTATTATTAAAGGCACGAGACCACCCGCGGCTATATAAACTGTGGGCTGCGCTGCGTTCTTCAGTCGGCAGTTAACCGGGACCAGTAAAGCCACTGAAGACCAGCCGACTCACTTGTCTTTTTGTTTAATTGATTCTTTCAGAATAACATCTTTTCTAAAATATGCCAACCCTTGAGTCAGCTTGCACTCTATGGGTATAACACAAGCATCAACAAAGGAAAGAAAAGACATTTCACAGAGTCCGAGTTGGAGATTGTGGTGAATGACGTGGAGGGAGATTCTCCCTGGTCCCGTCAGCAGGGATCAATATGAAGAGGAAGGAGAGGAGTGGGGGCGTGTGTGTGAGGCTGTAAATGCCGTGGGGTCCGAGCAGCGCACACACACAGGTGAAAAATAAGTGGTCGTATCTGAAGGTGGAGGTGAAGCGGAGGAATATATTCTATGCGTCACTTTCATGCCGCACACTAGGAAGACCACTAGGTGGCGCTGTTTTTGAGCAAATCCCGTAACGCTAATAACTCCCGCATACTTTGTCGCACATTCGAAATCGGCTTATGAGCCAATTGTCATCGTTTGCAAGTAAATCCTCGCGTTCCCTAAATACTCGCTCACGTCGGATTGCACCATTTGCAAGGTCCTCTAACAACGGTAACGCTGCCGTCGGTAATACCATTTTCTTCATCACATTGCGCATGCGTTTATATCCACCCGTATAATTGCAAACACGGTGGGTGTGTTAGTTGTTCATAAGTGTGTCTCTGACGTGCACATTACTCTGATGACTAGGCTAATTGTTTTTGACATTATTAACAGTTTCCCAGCGTCACCTCTAAGTGTCGCCAAAGGAACAATAGCTGTAGAAACGTGCGTACGCCAGCCATGAAGTTGACGTGAGGCACCGCACATTTCCACGGTCATTTCACGTTTCATACATCTGAACGTGAGCGTGGAACGCCTTTTTTTTTTGCGTACGCCACGTTTTTGTGCGTACGCAACCTTTGTACATGAGGCCCCTGGTGTGGGTGCGTGTAACCGACATAGACTCAAATAGAGGTTAAACTGGCTTTCGATATGTGTACATTGGTGAAAACTATCGCAGACTTTTTTGCCTACAAAACTACTGTACTACTGAGATTTGGACCACCGGAACCCTGCAGTATCTACAACTAATGTATTGGTCAAGGGGTGTTGTTATTTTAGTAGTAAAGTTGGTTGCTGCTGTCGACCACAGCTGGCAAAGTCCTTGTGCTTCACATCGTAAAGATGTTTAAGATTAAACTAGTTTTCACATGATCTCTAGCCCCATTTGTAATATATTACGTTACTGTGTCATCCCATTGAAAAGAGTGAGGTAGAATGCAAATTTGGCGTTTGACCTACTTTCTGCATTCGTTTTTTTTATATGTTCTTTGGGAAACCTCTAGGCTACTCGTGTAGTAGCTAGTACCAGAAGGTACTGGGTTTGATCTCCAATGTCTGCAGCCTACCTGTGGGCATCCTAACCCATGCCTGCTTCTTAAAGACATGTACCTGAATTCACAGTAAGTCACTTATTTTCCAGCTTTTGTCATATGCTAGGTCAGTGTTTCTCAAACTTTTTCTGTCATTCCCCACCTCAGAAGGGGATTTTCCGTGCCCCACTTGTCCCATATTGCAGTGGTTCGCAACCTTTTTTCAGTGATGTACCCCCTGTTAAATATTTTTTCAGGCAAGTACCCCCTGACCAGCGCAAAGACGGGGGGGGGGGGGGGAGCGATCGTAACCCACCCCGGACCTACGACTGGCGGGGGGGGGGGGGGGGGGGTAGGAACAATTACGGAATCCATTGTGAGTGGGTCTTTTAATTGAGTGATATATATATATACTGTATATACTTTTTTTTTTTTTTTTCTGATTCCATGCGCCCCACCTGCAGTACCACCGCGCCCCACACTTTGAGAAACGCTGTGCTAGGTCAACAGTCAACAGTGTGCTATACATGAGCTGACTTACCTTTGTAGTAGAAGAGACAGTAATCAGCCAAGGCAAACCACTTCCGCTTCCATAGACGCATCCCTGTGCTGTCCTGTAGGAACACAAAGAAAGACAGGCAGAAAGATGTTCAACTGTTCAAAACACCACATCACACCACTCCTTTACACATTCAGTTATTTAGTATTTATTAATTTTGTAGTAACTTATCTCTAGCATATTTGTATTGATTATTCAAGGATTAAAGCAGTGTTTCCCAAAGTGGGAGGTTCAGGGAGATGCGATGGAAGGGAGAATTGAATGTATTGTAGTGAAAAGCTTGCAGAGTGTATAAAAAAAAAAACACTGGTGGAACAAACTATTAGAAATGTGTTGCACACAAGAGCTGAAAACAAACATATTAACTACTGATATAATTTAAATAACTGCCTGCGGTTAGCACCTAAGTGTCAAACTTTATAGTCGGCGTGTGTGAACTGCACGAGTATGGAGCCAGAATAGTGTCATAATTCAAACCTGAAAAAAAAGGTTTCAAAGGCTTGTAAGTCTGTGTTTGAAAACTCAACACCTTGTAAAAAAGGTTTTGCACCACTGAAAAAAGAGAGTATAGCCTGAAAAAAAAAAGTCAAACATCTGCAAACATGATTTTGTGTTCTATTTTATCTTCTTCATCATTTTCACCAACACATTTTCAAAGCTAAAATGTTTTCACAAACACATTTTCAAAGTTTAAAAATGTTCACCAGCGCATTTGCAGAGTTTCAAATCTGACACTGTTCTAACAGTGTATTACTTTGTTTCCCGGTTTTGAAACCTTGTAAATGGGATTCTGCAAACAGCTGTTCAAACATTGAGAAATACGTTTTGAAAGGTTGAATATTTATTTTTAAAAACTTGTAAAGGTGTAAATTTACACCATTGCAATGTATTTTTTCAGAACTTAATTTTCAGCACTGACTTTTCAGAGATTTGACCACACGGGCGCAAGCTTGCGAGTCACGTGATTATTGACACTGTTCTGTCGCCGTTTCGTTTTGAAACTCCTTTAGAGTCAAAGGTCTGAAAACGTGGTTCTGAAAAAAGGAAAAAAAAACCTTCCTGGGGGCGGGACCATCTTGCTCTAAACCTATTGGTTGCTCTCTGCTGAGGCACAGTCCAATCACATGCGCCGTTGACCGGGCTGTGCGGGATTGACAGTGCTCTGCCGATGACAAGAATAACAAGCGACTTGCGTGGTTGATTTTGTTGTCTATTTTCTGGAACCATGGCTGGTAGACAGGCGAGCAATTTTATTCTGTATTGTTTGCGTTCTAACCACCCGCGAGCCTCCTGCGGCTCGCCAAGCTGTAATTTGCAACACGTTCTCATCCCAACTCGTAATATACCG
This sequence comes from Merluccius polli, assembly GCA_030340625.1. Lineage (NCBI taxonomy): Eukaryota > Metazoa > Chordata > Actinopteri > Gadiformes > Merlucciidae > Merluccius > Merluccius polli. The sequence goes on from JAOPHQ010004855.1 coordinate 148,380, forward strand.
ACGGTTTGTCACGCCCCTAGACGTGATACTGACGCAAAAGGTACCCTCCCGCGTCTGTGTGAAACGATCTGTGTGAAACAATCTCATAAACCCGTTCGCGGTGGTAAGAGACGAGCAGAGTCTACACAGCGTCCGCTCGCAGAGCAGAGTCTACAGCGTCCGCAGTCTACTGTGAAACAATTCACTCCAAAAAGGATTATGGTTAGGGTTATGGTTAGGGTTAGGGTTATGGTTAGGGTTATGGTTAGCGTAATCTATCACCGTGACCGGGTTATTATTGGAGTGAATGGACGCTGTAGACTAATTTGTGGCTCGCATGGCATAAATAATAGTCATACTTTGCGGTCACGTGACTACCATGGATACCTGGAGGGCAACAAACGCTGGCAAAATGGCGACGAACAACGGCCAACCAGGGGAATTGCAGCCTCGCAGATTTCTGATACTTAAATAAATCAACTATTTAGACCATTTGTCACAAAATGTTAAAATTAGATACGAAGAGAAGATAAGCATACTCGGAACTTGTGATCCATACACAGCACCCGCTGATGTAGGTTATTCATTGCTTTGAAGCGATCGTGAAACGATCTCGGATCTGGGGGTTCTCATAAACCCGTTTGCGGTGGTAAGAGACCAGCAGAGTCTACAGAGTCCATTCACTCCAATAATAACCCGGTCACGGTGATAGATTACGCTAACCCTAACCCTAACCCTAATCCTTTTTGGAGTGAATTGTTTCACAGTAGACTGCGGACGCTGTAGACTCTGCTTTGCGAGCGGACGCTGTGTAGACTCTGCTCGTCTCTTACCGCCGCGAACGGGTTTATGAGATTGTTTCACACAGATCGTTTCACACAGACGCGGGAGGGTACCTTTTGCGTCAGTATCACGTCTAGGGGCGTGACAAACCGTCGGTATATTACGAGTTGGGATGAGAACGTGTTGCAAATTACAGCTTGGCGAGCCGCAGGAGGCTCGCGGGTGGTTAGAACGCAAACAATACAGAATAAAATTGCTCGCCTGTCTACCAGCCATGGTTCCAGAAAATAGACAACAAAATCAACCACGCAAGTCGCTTGTTATTCTTGTCATCGGCAGAGCACTGTCAATCCCGCACAGCCCGGTCAACGGCGCATGTGATTGGACTGTGCCTCAGCAGAGAGCAACCAATAGGTTTAGAGCAAGATGGTCCCGCCCCCAGGAAGGTTTTTTTTTCCTTTTTTCAGAACCACGTTTTCAGACCTTTGACTCTAAAGGAGTTTCAAAAGAAACGGCGACAGAACAGTGTCAATAATCACGTGACTCGCAAGCTTGCGCCCGTGTGGTCAAATCTCTGAAAAGTCAGTGCTGAAAATTAAGTTCTGAAAAAATACATTGCAATGGTGTAAATTTACACCTTTACAAGTTTTAAAAAATAAATATTCAACCTTTCAAAACGTATTTCTCAATGTTTGAACAGCTGCTTGCAGAATCCCATTTACAAGGTTTCAAAACCGGGAAACAAAGTAATACACTGTTAGCCTGGCAAGCCAGACCTACATCAGAAAGATGTAAGGTCTGGCGCAGCTCCATTAGCAGTGTGGGCGGGATAAACGGTTGTCTTTCAAGTTCCCTCTGCACGCAATAGGATAGCGCTACAACCAATCAGAGCAACGAAGAAGGTGACGTAGTCAGAGCGACGGCTCTGACTACGTAATTAATCAAAACTCAGAATAAATATTTATTTTAGAGGAAAGACTTCAGTGCCGTTCTTTGTTCTTTTCTCAAATAAAATGTTAACTTAAAGTCTTGAAGAGTCGCGGCCAAAGCCGAGTGGAAAGACAGCCGTTGGCCAGCAGCAGCAGCCATTGTTTACCTCTAACACAGAACCGTCGCATTTCTGTCGTCATGTTAGCCCGGCTTTCGACTCCGCCCCTCACGCTGTGATTGGCCAGACATACAAGACACACTTGGTGTTTCCAGCACCAAAAAGCGGACGGAGCTATGCTAGACCTACACTAGCTGCCAAATAAATTTGCTGCCGCTAGGGGGTGTCTAGAGTTCTAGGCTAATACACTGTTAGAAAAGTGTCAGATTTGAAACTCTGCAAATGCGCTGGTGGACATTTTTAAACTTTGAAAATGTGTTTGTGAAAACATTTTAGCTTTGAAAATGTGTTGGTGAAAATGATGAAGAAGATAAAATATAACACAAAATCATGTTTGCAGATGTTTGACTTTTTTTTTTCAGGCTATAATCTCTTTTTTCAGTGGTGCAAAACCTTTTTTACAAGGTGTTGAGTTTTCAAACACAGACTTACAAGCCTTTGAAACCTTTTTTTTCAGGTTTGAATTATGACACTATTCTGGCTACATACCACGAGCCGGCGTGAACCAAAAATTATGTAATCACGGCCCTCAGCCACAGTTCATACGGTCAAGTTTTTGTGCAGTGCCGGAAGGTATAGCGCGACTGTATGGCAACGCGGGTTTAAGTGCTCTCATTGGAAACACAATCCACTTAAGTTCCAATTAAGACACACAGCTTTGAACATATGGGGGTACTTCAAATGATCATAAAACAAAAGGTGGTTTGTACATTGTGCAAAATTTCAATGAAATTGCACCATAGCACAAGTGCTATTTAAGAGCATGCAAAGAAAAAACACACACACACACACTTTTGTGGATGACGGATCGCCAGAAAAGGAAGAAAAAAAAAACATAACTGGAGTCTATTACATAATATTTTTTTAAATTATTTTTGATATATTTTGCAATATAAATTGCTATATAAATTGCCCTCAGTATTTTGAAATAAAACCCCCATGCTGCGTGAGGTGGGAGAACCCTGAAATACTTTTAACAAGAACTGTGGGTACAGGTGTGTGTAGGAGGGCGGCATTACTTATTTTTTACCAAAGGGGAAGCCTGACAAAAGAAGTTTGGGAACCACTGGATTAGAGGAACCTGACCTGTTTGTAGAGCCATCCCCGGACAGCTACGGGTATATTGGGGTTCCTCTTAATGGACTGCTGTCTCTTCCCAAAGCCATGTACCTTCCTACTGGACCGAGAGCCCTGCAACCAACAAACACATCAATATATATACATTACAAATAAACATATATACCAATATATGAATATATATATATATATATATATATATATATATATATATATATATATATATATATATATATATATATATACAGTTAGCACATACACACAAACATACACACAACAGAAAGCAGAAAGACCTTAGGCATTTAGTTTGTTCCCTAGTTACCGTTTTATTGTTTTAGTTATACCTGCATGTTTTGTTTTAACCCTGTACAGCACTTTGAGATTGCATGAATAAATGGTGCCTTATACATTTACATAATTATTATTATTAACATTATCATTATTAACATATACACACATACATGTACATGTACATAATGTGACCAGATTTCTGAAATGAAAAACGGGGAGATTTGTAGTTCTGCGGTCCATATATCAACAAAATATATGATATTATTTCTGGGAAAAAAAGGGACTGTGGAGTGTGTGTGGTTGATAGCTGGTTTACAGCCTCACTTGGCCTGTGTCAGACTGATTAGACTCTGGGGCTGATGGTGCACCCAGGATAAACTAGCTATCACCACGCACACTCAAGGAAGAGCCACTGTCATGAGTGTTACATCTGCGCGGCTTGCACCATCTTGCCATTTCCAATAAATTGATATATTCTCAAACAACGACCTGTGTCTTGTGTCAGAGGGGCCCAGCAAAAGCCACTTATGTGGCGTGTGGTAGGAGGCAACTGCTACACTGGTGCCCAACGTGCGGCTTCTCTGGCCAGGAAGGGACATATAAGGGCTGCCCGGACACGCACTGGAGTCACCAGCCGCACTGGAGTCAGGCAGCGCAGCAACCGCCATGGGCAACTGTCTGCTGCTAGCCACCTCCAGCCCAGAGCAGCCCAGGTCCAGCCGCACCTCTGCCAGCCAGCACAGCAGCCCAAGGCCCCATGCTCCAGGAAGGATGGGGATGGGGGTGCCTTGTCGCCCTGGTTGAGGGGGGCCCTACCAAGGGCTTTTCCAGGGCGCTCTGAGGATCTACCTCCACGGCCCAGCTGTCAAGCCTCCTCCTAGCCAATCCAGGCAGCCCCTGCAACGGCCAGCCCAGAGACACCTCCACCAGCCAAGGCAGCAGCCCCCAGGCCTCCAGTCTCCAGGATAGAGGGGTGGGGGGGGTAGCGTCTGACACTGAGGTGTAGAGGCAGTGGAATTTGATGGTTGTTTTTATTTTAATTTTAGGTTTGGGAGGTTTTTTTGGAGTGTGTGTGGTTGATAGTTGGTTTACAGCGTCACCTGGCCTGAGTCAGACTGATTAGACTCTGGGGCTGGGTGGGGCTGCACACCTGTGGTGCAGAGCAATCATGGCACCCAGGATAAACTCAAGGAAGAGCCACTGTCATGACAGAGTGTTACATCTGCTCGGCTTGCACCATCTTGCCATTTCCAATAAATGGATATATTCTCAAACAACTACCTGTGTCTTGTGTCGGAGGGGCCCAGGAGGGGCCCTGACTCCCAGGCGCCAGTGGGCGCCAGTGTGGCAGTAGACCCTGCCACACACCACCTAAGTGGCTTTGCTGGGCTCTTCTGACACAGGACACAGGTAGATGTTTAGACAGTTTATTGGGGCAAGATGTTACAAGCCAGAGCAGATGGAAACATGCTATCATGAAAGAGGCTCTCTCATGACAGAGTGTTGTGGAGGGTGTGTGGTTGATGGCTGGTTTACAGCCTCACCTGGCCTGAGTCAGACTGATTGGACTCTGGCTGGGTGGGGCTGCACACCTGGGGTGCATGAGCAATCATGGCACCCAGGATAAACCAGCCATCAACACACACACTCAAGGAGAGAGCTACGACGGTCATGGCAGCCTGTAACATCAGCTCGGCAAATACCACCTGCCATCTCCAATAAATATACTTTGAACAACATCTACCCGTGTCCTGTGTCGGAGGGCCCCAGGAAAAGCCACTTAGGTGGCGTGTGGTAGGAGCCAACCCTGCCACAAGTGTGTATGGTGATAGCTGGTTTATCTTGTGTGCCTTCATTGCTTATGCACCACCAGCCTCACCCAGTACAGTCTGACTTAGGCTAGGTGAGGCTACTTAAACCACAGTAGGCTACTCAAATAAGGAATCGTTCTATATTGTATTTATGTTCGGTCATGCCTGCTTATGGTATGAAGTCAATAGATAGACCCCCGCGTAGTGAGTTCACATAACAGCCTATCAGATAGACACAAGATTAATTACCAACTGTTTCAAATAATATTCATGAGCAAGCTAGAACCTTTACCATTTAAAAGTCTATTCATATATTTTTATTTAATTTTGATATTTTAGATATTTTCCTATTTTTTTTTTAAAACAGGGACATTTCAGCGGACAGCTCCAGCCGGGGACAGGCCACCAGGAAAGGGGGACGTCTGGTCACCCCAACATACAAGTATATACACGTACCTTCACACCAACAAATACATGAACGTAACAATGTACATACACTCAGGGACACACATAAATACACATAATATACACATGAACATGCACGCGTAAACCCAAAGAAATAATCAGCACAGATTAGGTCAACATAGAAAAATGTTTGTACGGAAAAAAAAAAAGTCAATTTTTGTCAGATATGTCACATGTGTATTGTTTGGCAATTTATAAGGCATGGAGCTTACTCAAATGTTTAGGTTGGATGATAGCCAGAAGAAAAGTTTTAGGGAAGATAGCCATCCCGGCACTAGAAAGGGGGGAACCAGAGGTCTTATAATCTACTTGAACAAGCCATGTATGCCTTGATTGTAGAGGCTGAAAGTATTTAAATGCGCTTCATATGTGCTTTATGTGGTCTCCATATCAACTGGTATATTATTATTACTACCAACTATTTAGTAATTAAGAAGAAGAATACATGTCATTAAGCCAGCAGGTGTATGGGGTAAAGGCGTCTTGCTCAAGGATGCCTACAGTAAGGTTGTGTACATCGGGGATCAAATTCTGGGAGTCGAACACCCTCGCCACAATCAAAGTGTTGGATGTGAAATTCAGATTTGGATACAACCTGTTCATTGCAAAAAGAGATTGAGTAGCCAGTACCACACTCTCTCTACCCAAGCGAACCCTGTTGAGGGGGGGGGGGGGGGGGTTACTGATATCTCCCTGTGATTCGTGATTCCCCTTGAGCACCCTGTGCAGTGATACGATCAATGAGAACATTTCCCCCCATCTTGGGAAAGATGCTTCACCACCACCACCACCCCAACCTCCGGATTCAGTTGGGGGGTAGGGATGGGGGTACTGTAGCCTAGAAATCTAGACACCCCCTAGCGGCAGCAAATTTATTTGGCAGCTAGGTAGGTCTAGCACGGCTCCGTCGGCTTTTTGGTGCTGGAAACACAAAGTATGTCAGACCAATCATAGCGTGAGGGGCGGAGTCGAAAGCCGGGCTACCATGACGACAGAGTTGCGACGGTTCCGTGTTAGAGGTAAACAATGGCTGCTGCTGCTGGCGAACGGCTGTCTTTCGACTCGGCTTTAGCCGCGACTCTTCAAGACTTGAACTTAACATTTTATTTGAGAAAAGAACAAAGAACGGCACTATAGTCTTTCCTTGAAAATAAATATGTATTCGGAGTTTTGATTAATTACGTAGTCAGAGCCGTCGCTCTGACTACGTCACCTTCTTCGTTGCTCTGATTGGTTGTAGCGCTATCCTATTGCGTGCAGAGGGAACTTGAAAGACAACCGTTTATCCCGCCCACACTGCCAATGGAGCTGCGCCAGACCCTACATCTTTCTGATGTGGGTCTGGCTTGCCAGGCTAGGGGTACTGAGCAGAAGATGTGACTGTCGAGACAAGCCCTCCCCAGCATTACACAGAGTAATGTGCTGTCACATTTAACGTGCTGCTTCTCAGGGGCCCTCTGGGGCCCAAGCCCAGCAGACCAACATCACATCTGAACAAAATGTTCTGCAAGTTGGATTAGATGTGTGAGAAGCTCTCAGCTCTCTCCACCCAAGCTCTATTCTGTGCACTCCATTCTGTGCCCAGTTGATGTTTTTTTTTTAGAAACCAGGTTGAGCAGCGCTTCGATTTTTTCATAGCTACTCAAATTTTGATTATATGCTTTGATTGTTCTCAGCATCACTTAAGTAATTCTCTTTGGATCACACCGTCTGCAAAATGACTCAATGTAAACAGAAAAATACAAACATCCTGTCTACAATGCAACTAGGCTGAGGGAAAGGGATGAGAGACAATCTGTGCCTCAGAAGAAGAGACAGGTCCAGCAGGAGATGGGTCACCTGTGAGCCAGAGAGCGGAGCTGTTGGAAGGTCAAGAAGAGAACTACACTACATGCTATTATGTAACTACACTACATGATACTAACTACTACATGCTACTGTCATGTAACTACCCTATATGCTACTATGTAACTACACGACATGCGACTATGTAACTACACTACATGATAATATGTAACTACTACATGCTACTATATAACTAAATGATACCATGTAACTACACTACATGCAAAACTACAACAATATAACATAACTAGAAAATTCCCTCGGGGGAAATTTTGAAAGGGCCACGGGAGTGTGTACATTATGATCAGATTCTTCAGAGATTTCAAACAATTAATACTAGTAACATTATGATATAATATACAAGGAGCACACCTACAACAAACGTCCCTTTTTTAAGTATTTATTTATAGCAACCTATGCCCTTTCAACCTCAAATATTATGTGGGAGACAAAGTTACAAAAAAAATGATGAAAAGGGTTGCAGGCAGAGTAGAGTTAAGCGAGAGGGCAGTGATGATCTTCCATGTTGTCTGCAAATACACACACACAAAAACATCTGTAAGACACCAACATGAATCAAGTCAAGTGATCAAAGTAATCAAGATACAGTACAGTTTTATGGAGGACTAAAAGTGCCAACATTAAATAAATAAATACACCTTTAAATAATTACTTAAATGTGTCATTAATTAATTAAAATTGGAATTAAAGACTTAAATGTGTCATTAATTCATTAAAATACTGATTACTTTTATTTAAAAACAACAACATATATAATCATTTCACTACTTAATTATTTGATTTGCCTACCAACTTTGATGGGTGAGTTTGACAGTTTGACAATTCATGAAGCACTGCAACACAGGATCATGAAATGTAAATCATGAAATGTAAATGTAAATTAATTAAATAGTGAAATGATTATATATGTTTGTTTTTTTTTACATTAAATGAATCTGTATTTTAATGAATTAATGACACATTTAAGTATTTAATTCCAATTTTAATTAATGACACATTTAAGTAATTATTTAATGGTGTATTTATTTATTTAATTTTAGCACTTTTAAACCTCCGTAGCCTACAGTTTTGTAATCATGGGTAAATGTCTTACTTTTCTTCTGCTGACTTGCTGTCTTGATATTTGGTCCTTGTCTTCCAAGATCTGTTGTCATCCTCCCTAAAATATTTAACACATTGTTCGGTAACAGTTATCAAAGTGTTTAAGCATTTATTCACAGAGAGATACACAGGACACTGGCGTGAAGTGTAGCGGGACGGCGCGACGGCGGGCGCCTGCCGCCGCCAGTGTGGGGGTTGTACATAGAAAATAATAGGGGCGGCTGTTTTGACGCGCGCCGTTTGGCGGTGGTGCGTTTTGGACTTAAGGCGTTGAAGGCGGCGGAAAACATAGATTGGGAGTCGTTGCAAAGCAAATACGGCGACATATTGGAGCGGTACCGAGAGCATTATCCATCGCGGAGCAAGCCATGGCAATGGGAAAGGAGTACCCACACAAGAAGGATTAAATCACAAATGGTATGTATGACTAATAAGACCCAATCAATTTGATAAATACAGCGTGTCCTCCCGTGTTTCAGCCGGGTCAATATAGAGCGGGGCTATTGGAAAAACAAAACAAAAAAAACGTGTGTGTGTGTGCGCGTGTACGGTGGGTTTTAACACACCACTGTGGACCTGTAGCATATTTGCTGACTGGTGTAAAAGTGTATAAACAAATGATCCATTTGAGATTCAAAACGTAGTGAGAATGTAGCCTAAGCACGGCGACCAAGCCTTGATAAATACAGCGTGTCTTCCCGTGTTTCAGCCGAGTCCATATACTGCGGGACTATTGAAAAAAACGCGCGTGTGCGTGTGTACGGCGGGTTTTAACACACCACTGTGGACCTGTAGCATATTTGCTGACTGGTGTAAAAGTGTATAAACAAATGATCCATTTGAGATTCAAAACGTAGTAATGTAACACTCCAGTGGGGACTAGTGTAAATGGGATTTGTTTGTGGAGTTGCCATGGTGATTGGCGGGTGATGTGTGTGTGTGGTTCCGGTGAGGAGGTAATGTTGTTCTAGCGAGGAGTGATGGTGCGTTCTATTTTGGTGCGTTCTATTTGTCCACTCGACTCGATCTGCGAGTCGGATTTCCCAGAGCTATAGAGTAAACAGACAGTACGTTTACATGACACTCAAGAAAGTCAACTTATTGGCTTAGTCCAACTATGATTGGATTACTAAGATGCATGTATACACCTTAGTCGAGCTATAATCGGTTCGAATCGACTTACTCATTATCGAGTTAAGACTAGAGGTGCGCGGATGGCGGTTACAGCCGCGGGCGGATGACCTTACGAAAAATAATATTTTAATTAAATTCGGGCGGGTGGCGGTTGAACCAATCAAATGAAAAGATATATATAAGTTACATTGTTAAATATTGTTACTTGCATCCGATAAAAACGAGCACACTTTTTTTTCTCGCGTCAGCAGCGCCCGCGGATGGCGGGCGGGTGCGGTTTTGAAATTGGTCAAAAAACGTTGGTGCGGATGGATGGCGGACGGATGATGAGTTTTGTGATGCGGTTGCGGATACAATAATAGCCCATCCGCGCACCTCTAGTTAAGACCCCTAGATTATGCGATTCATAGTCGACTAAGCGTGCATGTAGCCAATCGAATCAATCAACTTCCGGTCCTGACAGTGCAGGAGACCTCACAGTGCAGGTCTGCAACTTCCGCAGCCAGACCCCTCTCAATCGAATTGGCTTATGCGTTGAATTGCGTTCTGCGCATGCTCGAGATCTCTTCCCGGGGCCGTGAGCCGGAAGTAGAAAGAGACGATAGTCGTGTTGTTGTTGTTGTCGCCGCCGTCGTCTAAGGGATAACGAGAAACGGCGATTTATTTAAAAAGGCGGCGCCGAAGATGGAGGAAGCCGGTGAATGTAGTTACCCCCTATAAGAATTGTGTCCCGGCCGCGGGAGCGCGCATGGCCTGCATTCATTAAAGGTGGAAGCACACGGACACTACGCTTCCATTTCACCCAAGGCTGTTTTTCTAAATGTGGGTCATCAACGAGGTTGTAAAGTAGTAACTTCGGGCACATCTGTCAAAATAAATGTTTTCTCCCGACGTGTTTACGATCTTTATTCATTCATTCAGGGCTGTTCTGGTGGGAGAAATATGTTTTCAGTAGACTAACTTACTAACTAACTTTGGGTCGGCGATGTATTTAAAAAGCTGGCGCAGAAGATGGAGGAAGCCGGTGCCGTGCCAATGTAGTTACCCCCTATAAGGAGTGTATCATCATCAACGTGCATTCAGTACACACTACGCTTCGATTTAACCCAAGGCTGAATTTAAAGTCCATGTTTTTCTAAATGTTGCTCATCAACGAGGTTGTAAAATAACTACGATCTTTATTCATTCATTGCGCCGCGGCCGAACTGACGGCGGCATTCTCTGATATTATGAATCTTACAGACTGCGTCGGGTTCTCCGACTCTCTGGTCCACAACAAGTAAAGACTCCTAGTCGGGTTTATCTCGCCCATGGGGAAAAGGAATTGGGGGAAATTAACTTTGGCTTTGACTCTCTGAAGTCCAGACTGAAACGCGACATGGAGGAGAAAGCGATGTTTCAGCAGACAGCTGTCAGTTCACTTCGGGTCCATATCATTTCTCCATTGACGCTCCATTGTTCCTCTCGGTCGTATGCGGACTGCTCCGCCGGCAGAGCAGCGGAGCAGTCCGCATACAACCGAGAGGAACAATGGAGCGTCAATGGAGAAATGATATGGACCCGAAGTGAACTGACAGCTGTCTGCTGAAACATCGCTTTCTCGAATGAGTTCTATTTCATCCTTACTGACCGCCAGAGGCGGTGCTGAAAGCACTGGATATATCCACCTCGCGCATGCGCATTTCGAGTACCTAATACCAACATAGTCACCTGTGACCCCCACGTGACACCGGGAAGGCTATAACTTCCGGTGTCGTTAGAGGATCTGTTCCTTTTCATCTTCTCGCTAAGACGCATGTACCACGGGAAAAGGATTGCATTGCATTGCAAAAAGTTTGTCGATTCAAAAAGCAAGCCACGTGCAGCCTCGCGACAACGGTCGGAGCCGCGGACAGTCCGTCCTCCAGAGGCTGTGGCTTGCCGAGTTACACCTGAAGAGGAGACAGGTAGGTGGCCGACGCTTGTTGGTGAAGGCAGTGTGTTCGCTCCCGCTCCCAGCACGCGTGGGCCCCACTGCTCCCTTATTATTTGTTTTCTAACCATCTAATTTCAGGACTTACCGGTGGAGACAGCGCTCTCGCCTCACTCCCGGTAACGTTTAAATTTGGTTTGGTTTTGTTTCTTCCATTAGCAGCAGCACTTACGCTCAAGCTCATTATTATTGGTCGTACTGGTGAAGGCAGTGTTCTCGCTCCCGGTAACGCTGCCTTGTTTTGGTTTTTCTGTTTACTTTTAGCGGCAGCGCTCACGCTCACGCTAATTGTTTTTCCGGTCACTAGGAAGGGCTTCCGGTGACGCGGACGGTGGGGTGCCCCGCAATGGCCCACTTATGTGCCGCCTGCGCGGCTCCCCTAGAGCCAGAGGACGGCCATGATAACTGCCCCCCTTGCCTCGGTCTCGAACATCTGAGGGAGGGCCTCACTGACGGTGCCTGCATGAACTGCAGGCCCCTGCCGTGGGCACTCAGGCTGGATAGGCTGGCAGAGGTGGAGCAACGGGCGATAACTGGCGACCCCTCTCTCCTGACGGGGCTCCCCCAAAATCTGCCCGGTCGCTCTCGGCCCCGGCACGGCGGAGCGGCGGCTAAGGGTGCCCCCCCCAGAAAGAAGGCGAGGGGCGAGCTGTCCTCCAAGGTGGACCAGCTAGCGGCAGACATGGAGCACATGAAGTCGCTCCTCCTGGCTCTTCAACCTGGGACTGGTCGGGGGCAGGCTGGATTACAGCCTGAGCCTCCCTTGGAGGATGGGCTGCCACTGGACGACGCCCTGTCGCTCGCGGCTTCGGCTAGCTTCTTTAATGAAGCTAGCACAGAAGACGACGCCTCCCACACACTGGGAGAGGCCTCCTGCTCCTCTGCTCAGGGCTCTCTGCAGGGTGCAGCGGACACGTCCATGGCGGGCATTATGCGCGGGGCTCTGGCTCGCCTGGGGCTCGATGCCCCGCAGACGGACCCGGGTCAGACCAGCGCTTTTTTCAGGCGCAACCCTGCTCCGGCCACGTTCACCGTTCCCCCTTCAGAGGAGTATGTGAAGGAGCTCCACGCATGTTGGAGGGACTCCAGGGCCCTTTCCCACTCCACCACGGATGCCCGGACCTTGGCTGCCATGCAGGATGCGGCACAGGTGGGGCTGGGCCGTATGCCGCCGGTTGAGCCGGCCATTGCATCCCTCATCTTGGCCCCTGATGAGGCCCTGAGGCCGGATGCCAGGTGTCCCCGGCCGCAGTGCAGGGTCACGGATGACCTGCTGACTAAGGCCTATGACTCAGCAGCACGCATGGGCCGCATTGGAAATTCCCTCTCCCACCTGCTGCTGGGCCTCTCAACCTCCCTGCAGCAGGCTCAGGTCGAGCCGTCTCTGCAGTCTCTCAGCGACGCCTCACTGCAGGCTTTTGCCCTCATGGCAAGGGAGTTGGGGCGCACAATGTCCACCCTTGTCCAGACTCGCCGCCAAGTTTGGCTGGCGCAATCACCCCTGACGGAGACCTGCAGGAAGGTCCTCCGTGCGGTGCCAGGGGAGCTGTTTGGGGCAGCTGCCCTGGAGGCGCTAGAGAGGGCTGCCCGGGCAAGGCAGACCAGACAGGAGCTATCTGGGCTCCACAGGAGCATGTCCGCTCCTAGCAGGCCTAGGGGCCCCGTGGCTACTCCCCAGCGGCGCGCCCAGCCCGACTACCCTGGTGGCCTACGTAGGTCTCAGAGGCCGGTCCAACAGCCTGCGGAGGGGTTTCGGGCCCCCGAGCGCCCACCCCCTTGGCAGCCACGTGCCGCACGGCCTAACCAACGCCCCCCCAGAGCCTCAAGAGGCCGGGGGGGCGGGCGCTAGGCCCACGGGGCCGGTCGTCGGCTGTTTTTCCCAGCAGCAGCTCAGTTACTGGGCTGCCTGTACTTCAGACCCTTGGGTAGTGTCCACCTTAACCCAAGGGTACGAATTGCAGTTCCGACGCCGGCCCCTAGCCTGCAGCCGGGTCAAAATGACTATCGTCAGCGACCCGGCGAAGGCCTTAGCTCTGAGCCAGGAGTTGTCCGCCCTCCTGGCCAAGGGAGCCATCGAGCCAGTGGATCCTCTGCTCCACCCCAGAGGTTTCTACTCGAGGTACTTCCTCGTGGCAAAAAAAGATGGCAGATTCCGTCCCATTCTCGACCTGAGGGGACTCAACAAGTTCCTGAAGGTACTACCGTTCCACATGCTCACCGCATCAGACACACTGCGGGTGGTGGCCAGGGGTGAATGGTTCACCACCGTAGACCTGAAGGACGCATACTTCCACGTCCCGATTGCATCCCACCATCAGCGCTTCCTGAGGTTTGCCTTTCGCGGCCGGCACTTCCAGTTCAGGGTACTTCCCTTCGGCCTCTCCCTCTCTCCGAGGGTATTCACCAGGGTTGTTGCGGCAGCTCTCGCACCCCTGCAGAGGCAGGGCATGAAGGTCCTGCCATATCTGGACGACTGGCTGGTCTGCGCACCGTCCCAGTCTCAGGTGGCTCGGGATACGGCTCGGCTGCTTCAGCACACGGCCCGGCTGGGCCTGACAGTGAATTTGCTGAAGAGCCACCTGGACCCATCTCAGCAGGTCACATACCTGGGGATGGTGCTCGACTCAGACGCCATGAGGGCCTCTCTGTCACCACGGCGGGTGGACGACATCCTCCTCCGCCTCCCCCTCTTCGAGAGTGGCAGGATGGTGCCGTTCATTCTCGTCCTCCAGCTCCTGGGCAAACTTACAGCTGCCTCAGCTGTGGTGCCTCTCGGCTTGCTGTCCCTGCGGCCACTGCAGATGTGGCTGAACAGTCTCCATCTGGACCCCAAGTGGCACAGGCACCGGAAGGTCAGGGTGTCGCAGCGATGCCTCCTCTCTCTATCCCCATGTAGAAGGAGGCCATATCTGTCGGCCGGCGTACCCATGGGTGCCATCCCGTCCCGTCGGGAGTTGGTCACCACAGACGCTTGCCTCTCGGGATGGGGAGCGGTGTGGCAGGGCAGGACTGCCCAGGGGCTGTGGCCGGCCCAGGGCAACGCACATATCAACGTGCTAGAGCTCCGTGCGGTGCAACTGGCACTGAACCACTTTCTGCCTCAGCTAGAAGGCAAACACGTGCTGGTCCGATCGGACAACAAGTCCACCGTTGCCCAGATCAACCACCAAGGGGGCACTCGGTCTGCACAGCTACTCCAGGTATCTCGGAGCCTGCTGACCTGGGCGTATCCCCGCCTGGCCAGCATGCGGGCGGTCTTCATCCCAGGCGACCGGAACCAGGTCGCGGACTTCCTGTCGCGACAGAAGCCCCCACCGGGGGAGTGGCGGCTTCACCCGGAGGTGGTGGAGAGGATATGGGGTCTCTTTGGCAGGGCGGAAGTGGACCTCTTTGCCTCAGAGGAATCCGCTCACTGCCCCCTCTGGTTCTCCTGGACGGAGGTGACCAGTCCCCTCGGGCAGGACGCCTTGGCTCACGAGTCCTCTGTACGCCTTCCCACCACTGCCGCTGATTCTTCCCACGCTTCAGAGGGTGCTCCTGCGGGGTCACAGGCTACTTCTGGTGGCCCCCTGTTGGCCAGGGAGACTCTGGTTTCCACTGCTGCGCAGGCTCTGCTGCAGCTCTCCATGGCGCCTCCCCGACAGGAAGGACCTTCTGTCACAACTGGGGGGTCGAATTTGGCACCCAGACCCCCGCCGCCTCCAGCTCTGGGTGTGGCCACTGCAGGGCCCGACCCACTGCTGAGCTTTTGTACGGCGTCTGTCAGGAACACTATCCTGAACGCCAGGGCACCATCCACTAGGGCACAGTATGAGAACAGATGGAAGCTGTTCTCCGACTGATGTAACGGGAAGGCAGCGGACCCAGTACGCTGCCCCGTGGCCATCGTGCTGGAGTTCCTGCAGTCCCTCCTCGATAGTGGTCGCTCCCACTCCACCCTGAGGGTCTATGTGGCTGCTATTTCTTCCCGGCATGAAGGGGTCGACGGAGCCACGGTGGGGTGCCACAGGCTGGTGTCCCTCTTCCTTAGAGGGGCTCTGCGGCTGCGGCCCCCTAGGACCCTGAGAGCCCCAGCATGGGACCTGCCGCTGGTGTTGGAGGCCATGTCGCTACCGCCGTTTGAGCCCTTGACCCAGGTAGGGTTAAAGTGGCTGTCCATGAAGGTGGCTTTCCTGCTTGCCATTACATCTGCAAAGCGGGTCGGGGAGTTGCAGGCGCTGTCTGTGGCAGAGACGTGCCTGCGGTGGAACCCTTATGGCTCAGGGGTAGTCCTATGGCCGAATGTGGCTTTTCTACCCAAGGTGCTTTCACGCACCCATCTCAACCAGCCTATCCGGCTTGCTCGCTTCGACTCCCCATCGGAGGAGGGTAGATCTGAGCTGCTCTGCCCAGTACGGGCGCTTAGGGCCTACATTGCTGCTACTGCCGGCATCAGACAGTCAGAGCAATTGTTTGTGTGTCACAGCGGCCCTAACAGGGGTTGTGCTCTGTCGAAACAGCGACTGTCCCATTGGGTCGTCGACGCCATCACGCACGCCTATGGGGCCAGTGGCCGCCCTCCACCATCTGGGGTGAGGTGCCACTCCACCAGAAGCGTTGCAACCTCATGGGCTGCACTAAGAGGGGTGCCCCTGGAGGCTATCTGTGCTGCAGCATCATGGGCAACGCCTGGCACTTTCACACGGTTTTATCGTATCAACGTCGCCGACCACTGTCCAATGGCGGCGGTCCTACGGCCAAGCTCGGCTGACTCCAAGGAGTGAGGTGGGTGTTGGCTTCTTTGTGACATTGTTGGTATGGTCATCCAGTGCTTTCAGCACCGCCTCTGGCGGTCAGTAAGGATGAAATAGAATGAGAGTTACGGATGTAACTACGGTTCTATGAATCCTGGATGACCGCCAGAGTGTCTAGTCACTCAGAATCCTTGTGTTTTCGCGAGAAGATTCTGGGAACAGATCCTCTAACGACACCGGAAGTTATAGCCTTCCCGGTGTCACGTGGGGGTCACAGGTGACTATGTTGGTATTAGGTACTCGAAATGCGCATGCGCGAGGTGGATATATCCAGTGCTTTCAGCACCGCCTCTGGCGGTCATCCAGGATTCATAGAACCGTACTTACATCCGTAACTCTCGTTTGTTGTTGCTGGTGACGTAAAGGGGTCAACCGGTGGCTCTATTACCACTAGTTGAAATGGGCACAGCGCCACCTATCGTACCGGGGCATTACACGCTTCGGCCAATGAATCGATTTACTCGCCGCCATGTATACGCGGACAATTGCAGTTGTCCAGTTGCGGAGCATAGACGAGCTATGGCTTTAATCGATATAATCTGTGTATGTAAACGTACTGTATGATTGGATTACTAAGATGCATGTATACGCCTTAGTCGAGCTATAATCGATTCGAATCGACTTACTCATTGTCGAGTTAAGACCCCTAGATTATGCGATTCATAGTCGAGCTAAGCGTGCATGTAGCCAATCGAATTGGCTTATGCGTTGAATTGCGTTCTGCGCATGCTCGAGATCTCTTCCCGGGGCCGTGAGCCGGAAGTAGAAAGAGACGATAGTCGTGTTGTTGTTGTTGTCGCCGCCGCCGTCGGATAAGGGATAACGAGAAACGGCGATTTATTTAAAAAGGTGGCGCAGAAGATGGAGGAAGCCGGTGAATGTAGTTACCCCCTATAAGAATTGTGTCCCGGCCGCGGGAGCGCGCATGGCATGCATTCATTAAAGGTGGAAGCACACGGACACTACGCTTCCATTTCACCCAAGGCTGAATTAAAAGTACATGTTTTTCTAAATGTGGGTCATCAACGAGGTTGTAAAGTAGTAACTTCAGGCACATCTGTCAAAATAAATGTTTTCTCCCGACGTGTTTACGATCTTTATTCATTCATTCAGGGCTGTTCTGGTGGGAGAAATATGTTTTCAGCAGACAGCTGTACACTAACTTTGGGTCGGCGGTGTATTTAAAAAGCTGGCGCAGAAGATGGAGGAAGCCGGTGCCGTGCCAATGTAGTTACCCCCTATAAGGAGTGTATCATCATCAACATGCATTCAGTACACACTATGCTTCGATTTAACCCAAGGCTGAATTAAAAGTCCATGTTTTTCTAAATGTTGCTCATCAACGAGGTTGTAAAATAACTACGATCTTCATTCATTCATTGCGCCGCGGCCGAACTGACGGCGGTATTCTCTGATATTATGAATCTTACAGACTGCGTCGGGTTCTCCGACTCTCTGGTCCACAACAAGTAAAGACTCCTAGTCGGGTTTATCTCGCCCATGGGGAAAAGGAATTGGGGGAAATTAACTTTGGCTTTGACTCTCTGAAGTCCAGACTGAAACGCGACATGGAGGGGAAAGCGATGTTTCAGTAGACAGCTGTCAGTTCACTTCGGGTCCAAGTGAACTGACAGCTGATCTGCTCCGGCGGAGGAGTCGGCATACGACCGAGAGGAACAATGGAGCGTCAATGGAGAAATGATATGGACCCGAAGTGAACTGACAGCTGTCTGCTGAAACATCGCTTTCTCGAATGAGTTTGTTGTTGCTAGTGACGTAAAGAGGTCAACCGGTGGCTCTATTACCACTAGTTGAAATGGGCACAGCGCCACCTATCGTACCGGGGCATGACACGCTTCGGCCAATGAATCGATTTACTCGCCGCCATGTATACGCGGACAATTGCAGTTGTCCAATTGCGGAGCATAGACGAGCTATGGCTTTAATCGAAATAATCTGTGCATGTAAACAGAGTTACGACACTTCCATTGACTCCCATGGTAAAAAATGGCGGACGACACTTCCGGGTTATGGAGACGTCAATAGTTCCAAACAAGGGACGGAGCTCCGTTGATTTCAATTGCTCGTCAAGAACAATTACTGGTAAGTTGATGAAACAACAGCATTTTAAACGTTTTTTACATTTTCAAGCGTTAGCTATCAGAGGTATACTCTTAGACATCGTTATTTTTACATTTGGTTTGCATGAAATGTCGATGTTGATGTTAAAAATGTAAAGTTAGGTCAGTTAGGTCCCTAAATGGATTTAGGGACCTAACTGAAAGCTTGGTAATGGAGGCTAACGTGAGGTAATTAACGTGATAATTTCACTAAAGTCCTTTAACCTTTTGTTGTCAGGTGACATTATGTAAAGTTGTTTTGATTGTTAGGTTTTAAAACATTTCCAAAATACTACCACTAATGCTAATACTAAAATGCTACTGCTATTACTGCTACTATTACTTAAATGCTAGCTGTTTTACTTCTGCTGCTGCTATAACTATTACTATAATAATAATAATAATAATAATAATAATAATGCATTTTATTTATTTTATTCTGAACCGAGAGAGGGCAGTCACAACGTGGCGGGACGACATAAGGTCAAACCAGTGGTCCATCTTCTCCAGGAACCATGATGTGGTGAGGTTTGATTCAGGACGCTGCTCCTCCTCTGCCAGGTACTTTAAGGCAGCACTTGTCCACTCACTGAAGATGTGCATGGCTGAGCTAACTTTCATCTTTTCGAAGTGGTTAGGCTCCAAGATGGCCCTGGAGAGGTTGAGAGCCAGCTTTAGTGCCATACCCTCTTGGTAGGACACCAGATCCTGTAAGGCAGCCATTCTCAACCTTGGGGTCCCGACCCCAATTGGGGTCGCGAGATGATTTCTGGGGGTCGCCAAATCATTTTGGAAAAAATATAAATGCACAAAATTAATATTAAATTACATAATTTCAGACAGGGAGATGTTTTACCGTATTTTCCGCACTATAAGGCGCACTTAAAAGCCTTTAATTTTCTCAAAAAACGACAGTGCGCATTATAATCCGGAGCGCTTTATATATGGATTAATTCTGGTTGTTATGCCTACCGGAGTCAGGAGCATCGCAGAGTAATACATGTGCTTCACCATAATATTACAGTGTGTGTATAAAGACCCCAAAATGGCACCTGTCAAGAGACACGCTTACGATGCGGACTTCAAACTGAATACGCTAACGTTTGATTTAGCGATATCAGACTGTGTTTTTTTTACGTGTTACAACTGAACAAGGTTGGGAGTTATTGTGAATACGCTAATGTTTGATTTAGCGATATCAGACTGTGTTTTTTTACGTGTTACAACTGAACAAGGTTGGGAGTTATTGTGAGTACGCTCATTAACATTTTAACAATGTTGAGAGTTATTGTGTGAACGTGTTTAATAAAGTTTGAGTGATTGACTTATCTGACTGTTTTGTTTCGCTTAATGCGCCTTATAATCCAGTGCGCCCTATAGTGCGGAAAATACGGTAGTTGTTGTCTGCTTCATTATTTGTCCAAAATGTGTCATATCAACTGAGTTTGTAACGGGAGTGGTTTGGACCCAATAGCAGCACAAAGACAGGTGGGTCTCGTTAGTAACAAACTGCGCTTTATCAAAAGTGTGTTCACATGGGGGTGGGGGGTCGCGACTCAAAAAGGTTGAGAACCACTGCTGTAAGGGACCAACAGACACCACACTGGACAGTAGGTGCTCTTTGTTCACCACATCTTGTGGAACGGTGATGGTCTGACCACGGACAAGGGTGCTCTTCAAGTTACATTACCAGATGTGGGACATCTGCCATGAAATAGAGCCGCCGGTGTGGCTCTATGGGATGTGGAATCCAGGGTTTATCACACGTCACCCCAAAAGCTCGCAACATTGCTCTATTGGGGCTCCCCATGTCACTTGTGACGTTAATGACATGAAGCCCTACAGATGCTGCTGCCTCCACTATAGCAGTGATGATGGGCTGGTAGACGGCACCATTGGTGGAATTACTGCTGTAGTGGTATGCCACAACTTGCTTCCACCTTGTTGTTAATAATGTATAATGTATAGTGTCAATAGTGTATGGTCGATAATGTCTACTTCAACTGTCTGTAATGTTTACCTTTATTTTTGGGATTTACATTAACATTGCTACTGTTAATAATACTGTACATAGATATGTTTTCTGTATTTATTGTATGCAGTTTTTAATTATTTTCTCGTATTTTAATGTGTCATCTTTTTTTTTTGTTTCTTCTACTCTCCTGTACTTTCTGCTGTGGCAGCCACATTTCCTGTCTGGGATTGATAAAGTCTCATGCCAATTCCTCAGCCATTGTCCCTGTCAGACACCGATGTCCTCCTTCACTGACCTAACTATGATAAACATATAGCAACTAACTAACCATGTTTCACACCACGTGACTGTCCTTGCAGGCGGGTAAATTCAGCCTCATTCCAACCATCAACAACTCAGTGACTGTGATGGGGTCCATAGGGATCGTGAGTATTTGGAATTTATGATTTAATAATAATAATAATAATAACTACTATAATTACTCCAGCCAGCATGAAGACACAAGTGTGAGTTGCTCTGCCATTGTGGCCAGGCAGTGTAACATTGCCAAACAGCTTTCCTGTCCCCATATGCAGCTCTACGCTTAGGGTGATGGCCATCTCATCCAAGGTTAGCACACTTCTCCGTTTGGCTCATGCTACCAGCCTTTAGCTGCAGCATGTCAAAAACCTCTCCCAACACTCCTGACTTAAGTTTTACATGCTGCATTCTTCTTTGGACAGTGCGGATGTCTGGCAGAGGGATCTTCATGTTTTGCAGGGTTTTGTATCCTGTTGTGCCTGCTGTAAATCGAATTTGAATTGCCTTTTTGATGGTCTCATTGCCCCACCGAATCACCCCTTCAGCTCTAACATAAATTGCAAGTGTGAATAGTTGCTTGTAGAGTTAGATTTTGACTGATCATATTCAAGCATAATTAGTGGTTGTTTGATAGATCTGATACATGGCTCCATCTTAAAATCTCCATGGTTCTGATCCATGTCCTACAAAAATAACTAAATGTCCTTTAGTCTCCTACATGTCCTTTTAAAATAACTAAACTTGGTAATAAAGATAAAACGTACTTTGGAAAAGCTGACATTTCACAAAACAGGTAAGTGCTAAGAGTGCAATAATAATAGTCCAATAATAGTAAAAATTAAATGGTATTGGTAACTTGTTTATCTAAGTGCAAATACAGAACAACCAACCTTGTAAAGTTAGCATCACTCACGTAAGTAACCTAGCCAAGCTAACACGAACGTTTCCCTCCAAAGGTTTATTATTATTATTATTATTATTATTATTATAGCGCAAAAACGGTTAAAAAACGTGTTTTATTTTGATATTTACCATGACAAGACAATGACCGCTATGGCAGCTTGCGGTTTGTTTGGAACTATTGAGGCTTACATGAACCACGTGACAGCCCTGGCGGCGACATCAAAGCGTGTCGTAACTCTGTTTACTCTATAGCTCTGGGATTTCCGAGTAACGAACCGGAAGTTGCAAATAGAACGCCCCCGAGGTCGGAAATACGACCCCGGGTTTTTGCGTTCTATTTGGCACACAACAAGACGAGTCGGAGAAAAGATGGATGCCTCCAGGAAAGTCGCTCTTGTGCTAGCTCTTAACGGTTACAGAGAGCTACAATCCCAGTTTGCGGTTCATCTGCTGAAATTACCCAAGATTTCACAATGTGCTTGGTTGCAATAGGCAGTTTGGACGTTTCGTAATGTTTATAGTGATTATCTCGTTTACGGTGCACCCACCGCGGATTTCACATGTTCATTACATATTACACAATCGTATTTCCCAGTTTGATATCTGAATATTCCGTTTTGATAACGTTAGGCTACTGCTCTGCTTTCTGCTCAAGAATCGGCATTGTTGTCATAGCAACATGGAGCGTCTCTAGCCAATTTCAGCTGCACAAGCTACAAAATAGGCGGTATTTAACACATAATAAGACTGTAACAACATGCCTATAGGTAACAGTATACAGTGCTATGTGTACGACTTCTTCATTTGGTTACAACAAAAACACAAGTGCTTAAAATAGTAGAAAACCACAATGTTTACTTACGTGTGATGCTCGGAGTAGCCATCTTTTTTACTGAACTCAGGGTCCTCTGAGTTCAGACAAGTTGACGAGTCGTATACGACCTCGGGGGCGTTCTATTTGCAACTATCGGTTCGTAACTCGGAAATCCGACTCGCAGATCGAGTCGGGTGGACAAATAGAACGCACCATGATTATGCGCCATTGAACGGAGAGTTTCAGTCTCATCCAAAGAGTATTACTTCTCAGTGTGTGTTCTTAAGAAGGCCCTAACTCGGACGCTACAGTAGTCTGGCTGTAGCCTAAGCACGGCGACCAAGCGTTGATAAATACAGCGTGTCCTCCCGTGTTTCAGCCGAGTCATATACTGCGGGGCTATTGAAAAAAAATGCGTGTGTGTGTGCGTACGGCGGGTTTTAACACACCACTGTGGACTTGTAGCATATTTGCTGACTGGTGTAAAAGTGTATAAACAAATGGTCCATTTGAGATTCAAAACCTAGTAGTGTGACTGTAGCCTAAGCACGACGACCAAGCTCTGATAAAAACAGCGTGTCCTCCCGTGTTTCAGCCGAGTAGATATACTGCGGGGCTATTGGGGAAAAAAAACAACCGTGTGTGTGTGTGTGTGTGTGTGCGCGTGTGTACGGTGGGTTTTAACACACCACTGTGGACCTGTAGTGTATTTGCTGACTGGTGTAAAAGTGTATAAACAAATGATCCATTTGAGATTCAAAACGGCGAATCTTACCAGAAGCAGTTCCCGTGTACCGCCGCCATCTTAAATCACTGTTTTCCCGTGTACCGTGATCAACGGGGAAGAGCAGATCGGCGGTGACCAATAGGAGTCCTCTTGTATCCGCCGTCCAATCAGACGAGGGATATCTGTAGGGTTTGCCTGACAACAGCCCGAGAATATTCGCGCCAGTGAAACTGACCAATAGGAGTCCTCTTGTATTAACTGTCAATAGATTACGTCTAGGGATGCACCGATATGAACATTTTGGCCAATACCGATATCCGATATTAATTTTGCTGTTATGGCCGATAACCGATATTTACCGATATCGATATTTTCTGAGATGATAAAATTTTGTACAGACTGAAAATCATGCAAACTGAATTTTTGAATGTCTTCCTTTATTTTCAGAACATATTTTACTTCCAAGTAACAAGGTTACAGGGCTACCATAAAACATAAGTACCATAAACTTCTAATAATAGTAATAATAATAATTGATTTGCTTAAATCACTGAAAGCACCCTGCCTTGGGGACCTGCGTCTATTAGCGACAGGCGTTTAATTAATTTACCACAAAATTCTTGCTCACCAAATATGGGAAATACTATTGTTTATTTAAAGCAGTATCAATCTTATTTGTAAAAAAAATAAAAATCATTAGGATATCAAACAACATATGAATTACTAATCATTCACTTAATCTAGCTCTGAGAGACAGCGCATCTCGGCCAACCTCGTGCGTAGAGAGAGCGAGAGAGCCGCATGTCTCGCAGGTCGTACTTTTTTCTCGGTGTTGCCGCCGCCATGACGCTCGAACATGAACGTCGTTTTACGGCAGCGGAAGATTTACGACAGCCAGCATACAGACAGTAAACAGCATAGACATAATATATGTATATATATGTCGTATACAGGTATATGTCTATGGTAAACAGACAGTGAGCAACGGACTTCACATGATATTATTCACAACTCGGATTAATTTAATGAAACCCATTGATTCTTTTGATCGGTGGACCCTTACAGACTTAAGGAATATAAACAATGCAGGAACGGACACACACCGTACGGACTTTATGATCGCTTCAAAAGTTGGAAGTCAGCCCTTTTCCCTGTCTCTCTTGTTTACCATGCTACCGGTAAGTCTGGATGAATTATGCGTTGGTGTTCATAGTTTGTGTTAAATTAACTGAATGACTGAGCTGTGGAGAATCTAACTGATCTAACGGTTATTATGTGCATTATGTCCATATTGACAGACGTTTAAACGGTTACCGTATCTTTGTGTAGGTGATCTAAACGGCTTGTTCAAGCGGGCGACCCGGTGGGTTTAAAGAGGTTTTTAATGGGGACCTGCGTCTATTAGGGACCTTGCTTTTATTGGAAGTTATATCGGTTGTGGATATCGGCCCAATTTTACTTATCGGACCGATGCCGATATGATAAAAAATGACGAACATCGGCCGATACCGATATTAATGCCGATATATCGTGCATCCCTAATTACGTCATCAACCGTCATTAGATCACGCGCGCACACCCGCGCACGACAGCCCCCCCCACGCTGAGGCAGACAGAAACGTTGAGAAAAAAGCGTTTTTCTGCCTCTGCACTGGTCTCACATTTGGGCTTATTCTGACAAAACGGTAGCTCCTATCAGAAAAAAAACATCATCACTGTAAGGACTTCCTGAATGATTTGGTGTTTCTACAGTGTTTCTACAGTAAATATTTTGGACACATTTGCAAGTTTAAAACAGGGGTCCGTTCTGCTTCTCTCAGAAAATATTTGTATTGGGGTCAATGAGGAGCAGAGACAGACTGGCCGCACTTAGAGGCTGCTAATTCAAATTCTGTAAGTCTTTCTGATTTTGTTGAGCACATTGTGAGAGACAGAACAAGTTTGTCTACAAATTTGGAAAAAATCATGTGTGTAGAGTGTAAATTGTGGCCAGGAGCAGCGTGGAAAGAGAAAAAATCTGGATTTATTTTGGGCTCTCTCCCACTCTAACTGATGATTTCATGCACTCTGACACAAACATTCCTCGCAATACACACCCACTATAATCTCATAATTTTTCCACAAATGATCATGGTCATTGATCAGTGATTGATTAAAAACTATATGACCTATCAAAACGTGGAATAATATACCAAATACACAAGACTTGTGTATACTGTTTAAAGTGTAAATGGAGTCTCTATGTGAAAGTATGCCGGAGCAGCAGACAGCAGTAGGCAGTGCGAAAAGTCTTAGTTTTTTGACCTCCTCCCATTCATTCTCTATGGGATATTTTTTGCTGTTTTTCGCGACTTATGTCGCGAAAAAGTTGTATTATTTTAAGAAAAACAATAGCACACCGATCACAATGAAGACGCACATTTTGATATATAATTTGTACAACTCAAAGAGTTGTAGGACTAGTAGCGAATCAAAATTAGTCCGGAAGAGGAATAATAATAAGAAAAAATCCACAGTATAACAGTAGTGCTCGGGGCTTCGCACTGGTCCCTTCAGCTTTAGCTGTAGGAGCCAGTGCTCGGTGCGATTGCCCCGTGGCCCTAACTACATACAGTAACTACACTACATAACAAATCTACATGATACTATGTAACTACTAGTCTCGCATAGCCAGACCTATCTTCACACTTAATTTTAGCGCTGTGTCAGTGCTGGAGAAAGGTCTGGCTCTACTCACCATCATTCTTAGGGAGGGAAAAAACGCTCCGTCTTGTTTGTATTTCTTTAAAGGGACACTAAGTAGTTTTTTCCCCCATCTAGTGGTCAAATTGTATTTTGCATTCAAACGAATTTATGCTCTCTAGCGTCTCGCGTTTTCGAACTACGGCAAGCGGTATTAGTCAAGATTCAAGGAGCTATGACCACTTCATCAAGTTTTGTTTCGAATGATGAGGTACGTTCAGTGCTCGAAGTGGAAAAAAATAAGTGCCGGTACGGTACTCCCTTATTCACATATAAGCGACGTGGGGGGGGGGGGGGGGGGGGGGGCGCGATATTAACCCACCCCGGACCTACGACCGACGGGGGGGGGGGGGGATATTAACCCACCCCAGACCTACGACCGACGGGGGGGGGATATTAACCCACCCCGGACCTACGACCGACGGGGGGGGGGGGGGGGGGGGCGCGATCGTAACCCACTGCGGACCTACGACCGCAGCCTGTGACAAGTGCCGGTACGCAAGAAAAAGTGCCGGTATGCTAAAAGGTAAAATGTAGAAGTGCCGGTACTGTGTACCGGCTCACTTCGAGCACTGGGTACGTTATTTCAAACAAACTTCAAACTGCATTGAATCATTAGTGTGAGCATGTATGAGTAATTACTCCTCGAGCAAGATAGTGAATTATGTTCTCATGTTTATATCGTTTTTTAAGTGACAAGCGCGTCTCGCTAAGCTCCTTCTCTGTTCCACAGTCACGCTGGCTCTGAGTGAAAACGCGTTTAGCCTTACCTGTACCGCGTAGTGCTTTTTGTCCCTCTCGGCAGTTCATAGACCAGAAGGACATGGAAGCCTCCATAGAGCTTGCCCGTCCTATGTAAATTCTGATAAGTGATTCTTCGCTCAGGAGGATAAGTGAGATTGTTGACAGAGATAATTGTACACCAATGGGGACTTATTTATGAATGAAGACGTTGATTTGAGGTAGTAAATTACTAAAAAAACTACTTAGTGTCCCTTTAAAGGTGTACTTCACCGGTAAACCGTTTTTACTTGCTCCTTTTGAAATATGATAGGTCACTCCTAGTTGCATATGCATGCTGCACGTGAAAAACGTTCTTCTACCCCCATTGCATGCATTAGTTAATGTAAGAACATAGACGGACGAGGAAGTCAGAAAAGAGGAAGTAAGAAAAAGCCTAACAGTCTGACGTATGAATGTGTATGAATATTCATGACCTCGCCTACCTTGGCTTGAGACCGCCCTCAGGAAAACAGTATACGACAAATCACCATGACGTCACAACAACAATATACGTTCTTCCGGGTGGCAAAAGACGAAGCGTTCTCCGATGGCAGAACTAGTAAACCCCTCCATATAATTTGACCAGGGCAAAGCGATCGAGAAAACAGTACATGGCTTGAATGAATGATTTTCTTCTTGCGGGGTGCTACGTGACGTCTCATTAATTCATACGGGTATGGGAAGTCCCTAAAACCTGATTCCCTAAAACCGTTGCGACGATCGACCACCAGCTCACTGTCTCTAAGTAAAACAATACACTTTTCCACCTAAGGTTTCTGTTAAAAAATAGCATTTTTTTCACCAAAACCGTCTCACAGGGCATTCATTAATACTAGAGACCATTGCAAAATTAATGAAAAAACAATGCAATGAGACCTTTAACCAATCACAATCGTCTTGGCCGGTGCTAAGCCCAGGATACAGCAACGGTGGCAGATGGCGGAAGGGGGACGAGTATAAAGTATAAGTCACCCAGAGCCTGCCATTGGGCGACTATTACAGCCGCCCAATGGGTGGTCTTTGTTATCGTTAACTTTATGACAAGTTCCGCCCGCTGTGAGGGACATGAATCACAAGCTAATAAACTAGCTAGCTAGCTTATTGGGCGGGACTTGGTTTACTTCACGATGGCAGCCGCCGTGAGTAACATAACTGCTAGTGAGGAGGACATTGTTTCTGATTTATTATCTACGCCATTTTCTAGGTTAACTTTTAATAAACATGTGTGATGATGCGATCATTTGTCAGGAGGATTTGCATTTTGCTTAACAGCTGTTTTTAGTTTTGGTGATAACTCTCACTCTCTCCGTGCTGTTTGCTCGCATTGCTCAGGCTGGACTAGACCTTTTTCACAGAAGGAGAAACACAGGTGTAGCTCATCACATTAACTATGGGTCTGGGCCATTTAGGTATGACAGTGCACCAGTACAGACACAACTAGTCCAGTCAATATACACTGACCATGCTGGTGCTGCGACAAACTGAACTAATGTTAAAACGACAGGAACAGGGAGTGACTTTACCCTGCTACTGACCACCTGTGAAAAGGGTCCAGTACTATACAGAAGACTCAGTAAGCTAAACTGGTGGTTTGCTTTTTTTTGAAGGGGGGGTCAGAGGGCCAAGGTTTAAGAGGTTTAAATCACGGTTCGCTACTGATGTAACTACACTACATGCCACTGTCATGTAACTCAGCAGCATGGTAAAAGAGTGAAAGTTGATGACGATTCAGGGAGCCCTGAGAGGGAGAGGGCAATTAAATCATATCTGATTTATCAGTAAGTCATGAAAATGTTCTGCACCCCCCTCCCTAAAATGGTTTCCAAAAATGCTTAACGCAGATTGCTTATGGCCTACTGTCTAGTTTCCAGCTGCACAGAAGTAGGAAAGACTTCTTCCTGAAAGCTTCAGGAAGGCAATTCATTTTGGCTACCCGTCATTGAACTTTTTTTTCTAAGTCTGTCTGGTTGAAAACATATTCTAATATAGACATCCAATGTATTAAATTAAAGCTCATGGCCTACTGATTAAAGTGGTGTGATGAGAGTGCAGCCTATACGCTTTTATTTATTATAGTTCTTAAAGGGGCTATAGACGATATATTTAGCCACAAGATGTCGCACTAGAGCAGCAGCATCTCAAACTACAACAATTGGGAGTGTTCTTTACCTTCTTAAAGGACAATTCCGGCGCAAAATGAGACCATATGATCATAACACATGTCCACCGAGTTGGACCGTTCTCTGGGATCAGTTTTCATTCTAGTCGAATGTAACCAAAGTTATCGAAAACCACTAATTAGCTTATCACTAGCTGTGGGGGCAGGATATTCATGTAAAATAAATCGCAATTCTATACCACTAACAAGGCTCAAAATCTCACCACACTTCCACGGTAGCATAATGAGGGTCCCTTCATGTAAAACGAAGCATTGAGAACTTTGTAAGTGTACAGAGAGTTTATTAAAAAGAAAGTTTAGAAAGCCAGTGCCTTCACGAAAACAAGCGGGCGCCATCTTTGGAAAACAGTCACGACCAGTCGAGCGACGAACGCAGCCGGGAAAAGCACAAACACAAACCATTTTCTTCTCTTCTCTATGCACACGCACTGTTCGCACTTCGCACACATTCTACTAGATTGCACACCTTCTGATTCATTGACATCTCATGTGTACGCCTCTCTCCTAAATTCCATGTACTTCAACATACTTATTTATTAAAAACATTTGAACATTACAAAAAACAACAGTGGTACTGGCATGTAGCCTTCAAGTAATAAATAAAAAGAATACACTATTAACATTACAAAAAAAGAACAGTGGCATGTAGCGTTCAAGTAATAAATAAAAATAAACCACTATTAACATTACAAAAAAAGAACAGTGGCATGTAACCTTCAAGTAATAAATAAAGTATTTAAAACATAGTTGGCTACACAGATTAATTATTTAAAAGGCTAACGTTATATTTTGATGACAGATGACAGACTGAACGGTAAGGACGGTAGCCTAGCACTACGAGCTATGGTTAAATTACGTTAGCCAAACACGATAGCCTTTAGCATTTAGCCATTGTAGACGTCGTATGCAAACATACAAATACAAAAATAATGGTAACGTGTATTTCAGGATAAGGATTGAAAAGCTCCGGCACCGTTTGCATATTGGTTTTTGTGACTATTATTAATCCCTGTTCATCCGCCTCAAATGCAAAGTACTTCCAGACACGACTCTTATTATTTTTTTTCCCTGACAAGTCGAGGCGGAGCTGTCGCTGCAGCCGCCATCTGCCGTGTTCCTTCTTTTGGCATTTAACGGCAGACTAGAACACTCGTAGGTGTATATGCTGCCCACGTCACGTCCGGAGGAATTGCATCCCCAGTACCTATGGTACTGTAGAAAAACGAGTACCGTCACGTTTTTGGACAAATGTTTTATTCCTCTGTAGGGATCCTTTCCATAATGTTGTCTGACACTTATAATAACAATCTGAGCCTGGCAGTCAGTGGCAAAACAAGCACTTTAAGAGGACGTACATTGACAGGAAACACTTGCCCCATAGTTTTATGTTGCGGCTGACGGATGAAGCCCTCTTGTTCAATACTGGACCAATTTAAAAAATTGTTGGCCACATTAGTCCCTGAGACTAATGTTGAAAAATCCCCTATAAGTCCCTGAACCTGGAAAAGGATCAGTTAAGGAATGTGGACCGATTCAATGATTTCCTTACATTGAATACGTAGCACTCCACAAAAATGGAAGCAATTTGTGGCAAACCGAGTGATGGAAATACAACAATTGACAAATCCAGAGACCTGGTCACACTGCAATGGAAAAAGGAATCCTGCGGATTTACCTATGAGAGGCCAAAATGTTGACAGTCTCATCCAGAATCAGCTGTGGTGGAATGGACCTATCTTTCTATTGACTGCAGACCAGTGGCGGCTGGTGAAAAATATTCAAGGTGGGGCTGTGCCTTATTCAGTCAATTTGACAAACCATCCCAATACAATGTAACACAAACTGCAGGATACCAGTGGAAAAGTCAGTCATTATTTCATATTGATTTATTTATATTTATTTTATTTGTATTTATTTATTATTTATATTAATTTAATATTAAAAAGTTGACCCTTACCATGAGCCTTTTGTGCAATATGTATGTCGGGCTGATCAGGGCCAAGCTCTTTGACTTTTTTTTCTACCAAAGTTCTCCTCTCAAGTGGAAGCTGGTGAAGAGATCATATTGAATTCACATCCGTCATTGACCAGTGTCCTTGGTTGTGTTGTCGGACTCCGCTTGGGGCGCATTCAACATTTTAATGAATTAATTTTAATGAACATTTCTGATACAGAATATAAATCCTCCACACCAGACTCTACACTCAAAACAAACAACCATACAAAAACAACAAAATGTTCTACGCTTCTACGTCACTGGCTTGGGGCGCTAAATTCACCGCCCCAGAGGCATCAGACTCGGGGACGCTGATTGGCTAAATTTAGGTTGCTATGCGCAATCTTGAGGCAGCAACGGGTCTGCAATTGGCTGTGCTGCTGCACTCCGTGGGCCCTTTTTCCAGCGCCCCAGAAAGGGGCGGATCCACCAGAGGGGATGAACAGGAAGCTTTACCCCAAACATAATTATTTATATTTCATATATTACATGTAATTGTGCATTTTAACACACCCATACTTAAAATAAGTAGTTATTGTTTATTTTAAAAACTTTTTTTTTTAAAAGAACATTTTTAAAAACACTTTCCACCAGGGGGGGGGGGGGGGGGGGGCGCCCTAGCGCCCTCTATTGGCCAGCCGCCACTGCTGCAGACTGCATAGAAATTACTGACATGGAAGCATTGCAGTGTCTACACATAGCAAGATGTAGACACTGAGCTCAAGAGGTCACAGTACAGTTTACAAGCACTGAGCCAGTTAACAGTGTTTAGAGTAACTGCATGGGTAAGAGGTTCATAGCCAATGCATGCTCAGGTCTGAAAACTCAGGGAGAGCTTACAGCTGAGGAGCTTGTTTTAGCTGAAATGTACTGGGTAAAAGTAACTCCGGAACATACCTTTAACAAAGAACTTAATCTGCTAAAATCCAGACATGATGTCAACCGAGATTAAAAAAATCAAAGACCTTAAACGGTTCTTAGACGAGAATAGCCTCATTTGTGTACGAGGGAGGTTTTAACAAGCCAATTTGAGTTTCAGAGAGCAACACCCCCTTGGGTGCTGCCCACAAAGGGCAGGTACTCAAAAATATTAGTTGAGTATCACCATGAAAAGGTCATGCATTCTGGAGTAAGGGATACACTATTTCAGATAAGTGAGACATGTTGGATTCTCAGGGGGACACCCATTTAATTTCCCAATAGCAAAGTGTTGAACAAAACAGAGCTTAATTCAGAGTAGGCATGTTTTGAAGAGGGAACATTTACACTTTAGCCTTGAATAGCCAATGCTTATTTACAGCGGAGTACGTAGGGACTGTGGGCAAGTGCTCGCTCCATAGTGGAGTGCAAACAGCAGAATATTAAACTGCAATAACTTTAATTAATGCAAGAAAAAACACATTTTCTATCTATGTATTGTTTCCTGAGAATCTGTCTTTAACATTTAACAGTTAATAAATTACCAAATAAATGTAAATGTAAATGTACTTTATTTATACAGCCCTTTACAACAATCCTTTCGGTGTACCAAAGTGCTTTACAGCAGGTAACAAATAAAGAGAAGAATAAGTAAAAACAATGAAAGAACAATGAAAAACAATAAAATACAACAAAATCGAATATGATAAAAGCAGATAAAAGTGTTATCATACTATTGGGTATTAAAAGCCATCCTAAATAAGTTGGTTTTTAGCCTAGATTTGAAGAGGCCCAGGTCAGAAATAAGACGCATCTCGGCGGGGAGCTTATTCCTGAGCCTGGGGGCAGCGACGGAAAAGTCACCCCAGTGTTTGTATTTTGACCTGGGCACTTCCAGCAACAGTTGATTTGTTGACCTCAGAGCTCTACCAGGATTACGGACAGTTAAAAGCTCAGATAAATACGATGGGGCGAGGCCATTAAGAACTTTAAAAACAAACATTAAAAGTTTAAAATCAATTCTATAAAGGACAGGAAGCCAGTGAAGGGAGTTAAGAACAGAAGTGATGTGCATATGTCTGTTAGTGTTGGTTAAAAGATGGGCAGCAGCGTTTTGCACAAGTTTAAGGCGACTGAGAGAAGACTCCCAGTGTGGTAGGGCCCCATGAGGAAACACTGGAGCTAAAAACTAAGAGAGACTAAAACTAAAGGAAATCAAATAATAGCCTGAGTAAAAAAGTGAGTCTTCAGCCTCTTTTTAAAAACATCAACAGTCTCTGCAGCCCTGAGGTTCTCCGGCAGGCTGTTCCACAATCGGGGGCCATAATAACTAAAAGCCACCTCCCCGTGTGTTTTCGATCTAACTTGTGGTATGGTTAAAAGGCCAGAGCCGGAAGACCTCAGGGTCTGTGAGGGTTGATATGGTAAAAGTAAGTCCGATAAATAAGGAGGCCCAGGACCGTTAAGACATCTAAAAACGAGTAAGAGAACCTTAAAATTGATCCTGAAGCTAATGTGCTCCCGCCCTCTGGTCCTCGTCAACACTCGTGCAGCTGAATTCTGCAGCAATTGGAGACTAGAGATACTCTTTTTTGGAAGACCAGAGAGCAGTGCATTACAATAATCTAAACGACAAGAGATAAAAGCATGCATCAGCACCTCCGTGCTGGCCTGAGAGAGAAACGGGCGGACTCTGGCTATATTCTTAAGATGGTAAAAACCTATCTTTGTTATGTTTTTGATATGAGGAATAAAACTAAGCTCAGAGTAAAAAATCACGCCCAGAGTTTTTACAGTCTTGGATGGTTTAAGATCTTGTAATTTTGTTAAAGGTTTCTCTCTCTGGCCTTCAGGACCAATGACTAAAACCTTGGTTTTGTCCTGGTTGAGCTTTAGGAAATTTGCTGCCATCCATGACTTGATATCTAAAATGCAGTTTAAAAGGGCATCAAGTGTATCGAAGGCGGCGGTAAGATCCAGTAGTACCTGGACTGTTAAGAATAAATAATAGTATATGTATCAACAGACTGTAATATCCACACATAGCCACTAAGGAATATAAATATAAATATATAAGTTGTATTAACCGCACCTGGTCACCAGATGGCGGCACACATAATACACTGGGGGCGGGCGCTCAACACTAGCCAATCAGAGCATAGTATGCGTCATAGAGGCCACGCCTGCCCAGATACTACCAAACTACAGATCCGGGGGGAGGAGAGAAACCCTACAGGCAGCGTATCTGTTAAGATATCCAGCTAAGGGTCGCTCCACGCGCGTGACCTATACAATACCTCTCCTTTTGCTTCATAGATAAATACCTAAAGCTAAACAAATAAAGTGAGTTAAAGCGATCCTGTGTTGGCGGCCTTCTTCCTCAATGAACATCACTACAGGACTGTTAGTTTATGGTTATCTAAGTTGCACCTGGCATCATTTAAAATCTTTAAAAGGGCTGTCTCGGTACTGTGGTTCATCCTAAAACCAGACTGATGCTTCTCTAAGACGTTGTTTGTGTTTAAAAAATCATTTACTTGGTTAAAAACCAGTTTTTCTAAAATTTTACTTAAAAATGGTAAGTTGGATACAGGCCGGTAATTGCTAAGAATATCTGGGTCTAAATTGCTCTTCTTCAGAAGGGGCTTCACCAACGCTGTTTTAAAGGAGGTGGGGAAGACACGCGTCTGGAGAGAGCAATTCACAATGTTTAAAAGCTGTTCCTCAAAGAATCCATAAAATGTTTTAAAAAACAGTGTGGGAATTGGGTCTAAAAGGCAGGTTGTAGGGTTTACCTGGGAGAAAACTCGACCAAGTGTCCTCGCATCAACCAGGGCAAAACTCTCCAGTGTTTCCTCAGGTAAAAGCAATGATCCAGGTGTGGTGACAGCTTAAATCTGTTGAGATAAAAGACTGGATCTGATGTCATCGATTTTACTTCTGAAGTGGTCTGCAAAGTCCCTACAGAGAGTATCTGTTGTTGTTTTATGGGATCCTTTAAAATTAATGTTTGTTAAAAGCTCAATGTTGGAGAAGAGGAATTTGTGGTGGTTTTTATGGTCAGAGATTAGTTTTTTGAAGTGGGTGATTCTTGCCTGTTTGATTGCATTATTGTAGGTTTTGAGTTGTTGACGTCAAATTTCGTGGTGAACTGTTAGTTTTGATTTTCTCCATCTCCTTTCAGCACTCCTGCAGTTTCTTTTCAGTTTCCTCCTTTCTCCATGGGGGTGTAGGTTTTATCATGATGGTTTTGGTTAAAAGAGGAGTCACTGAGTCCAGCGTTGAGTTTATTGTTAAAATTGTCAACGATAAAATCAGAAGGTGCTGGTAAAATCTCTGCAGGAGTGCTCTGTAAAATCTGGATAACATTTGCAGCCACTTCAGAAGTTAGGTAGCGTTTCCTCACCGTTCTCACCGGGGCCTCCCGTTGATTAAAACTGGTGATGTTAAAAAACACACAGTAGTGGTCAGACACAGCCAGGTCCACAACAGAGGACACACCCACGGACAGGCCATAAGTTATGACCAGGTCCAGGGTGTGACCTCTGCTGTGGGTCGGCTGCGTGACATGCTGTTTAAAATCCAAACAGTTTAAAAGGTTTAAAAATTCTCTGGACACTGGGTCCGAGGTGTTGTCAATGTGTAGATTAAAATCACCAGTTATTAAAATCCTGTTGTG
Organism: Merluccius polli; assembly: GCA_030340625.1. Lineage (NCBI taxonomy): Eukaryota > Metazoa > Chordata > Actinopteri > Gadiformes > Merlucciidae > Merluccius > Merluccius polli. The sequence goes on from JAOPHQ010004855.1 coordinate 183,896, forward strand.
GGTGGTGTGAATGATTGATAATAGATCAGAGAATTCACTGATAAAAGAAGTGGAGTACTGGGGTGGTCTGTAGACCGTTATGCAAAGAATAGGAGGGCTGCTAAAAACAAAGGCATGATGCTCAAATGATGAGTAACTGTTAAAAGGAACTTCATTTGAAGACATTGTGGTTTGTGTTATTGATGCAGTTCCTCCCCCTTTCTTGCCCCCCCTAGTGGAAAATAGAAAGTTAAAATTTGGTGGGGAAGCCTCAGTGAGAACAACAGGTGCATCGGTGCCAAGCCATGTCTCTGTAAGGAGAATACTGTCAAGGTGTTTATCTAAAATTAAATCGTTTATGATAAAAGATTTGTTTAAAAGAGAGCGCACATTCAGCACAGCCATTTTGATGTCAGTGCTGAACATGTGCTCATCATGACATTCTATGGGAATAAAAAAACTATTGGGTCTTCAGCTGTTTATGTGACATTTTAGTTTTGATGGTGTGAATGTCCTGAGATTCTGGTGGCAGAGAAGGGTCTACTAATGGAGAGGAGTGTATGGTGCGGGTGAAACGTGTAGTGGGGTAGGGTGGGGGTGAATGAGGGGGTGCGTGAGGGGCAAAGTGACTATCTGAATGTGTTTTAACGGTGAGTCAGGAGGTGGCTGTGGTGCAGGACCGGACAGTCAGGTTGAAGTTAACTGATAAAAGCCGTGAACCCTCCTGATTTGGGTGGAGGCCGTCCCGTTTAAAAAGGCTGGGCCTGTTTAAAAAAGCTTTAAAATTGTCCACAAAAGGGATACTTTTGTTTCGGCAGTATCCCTTCAGCCACAGGTGCAGCTGACGAAGGCGGCTGGTGGTGACGAGGTGGGGGAAGCAGGGCCAGAGATAATCAGCCGCTTCCCCGTGTCCAGCAGGCGATCCACCGCGGAAACGAAGTCCTGTTTGAGGACCTGGAGGCGGAGGAGGAGGAGATGGACGAGCCCCAGTGCCCCTGCACACCACCGACCAGGGCTCCCTCGGCTTGAGAGGAGTTGAGCTCGCTGGAGTTTCCACTCTATTCTTCCGGTCCCGGATGAAGCACTGTGACTCCGCGGGATGAAAGCAGGAGGTGGAGGGTGCCGATGACCTGGGCTTGGCTCCCTGGCGGTGCCAGCGGGACTCGGCTAGTGCCGGTGTCCCGGTGGTGATGGAGCCAGTCCATGGCAGGGTGGTGTTGTCCATGGCCGTCATGCTCCGGACGTCAGCGCCGGATGTTTTCAGGCGGGCGATGAGCTTCACCTGGGTCGTGGTGACGGTGGAGAAATCCATGAGGATCTTGTCCCTCTCCATGAGGTCCGCCCGCAGACTCGAGACGCTCTCCCTCAGTTTAGAGAGGGTGGGGAGGCAGGACCGCCAACATACCAGTAAATCCAGCAATCGGTAAAAGAATAGCATTTAAAACAGGTTTCACTTGGCCGAGTAGTGGCGTGGGAGTCCGTGGTCTTGATCGATCACCAGACAATGTCCATAAATGAGCTCAGAGGGTTAAGATCTTAAGCCCGTTAAGAAGTGTCAATAAAAACAGAGCGGATAAAACGACATCATTTAAACAAGGGCTAAGAACTTACTTAAAAACTGGATAAAAAGTCAGAGCTCCTGTCAACCCGGAAATAATACAACTAGTCTTGACAACATTGTTAATTTGTTTGTCAAACCTCAGATGGCTGTCAAAGGTCACTCCCAGATTTCTGACAGTTGAACTGAGCTTTGAAGACAAGGTGCCGAAGCCAGCCGTCACAGTATCCCCAAACACAATACATTCAGTTTTATCATCATTTAAACAAAGTACATTTTGGGCCAAACACTGCTTAATATCAGCGATACAATCAAACAAAGAACATTGTGCACTATTCCTATTTGGCTTCACTGGCAGATAGATTTGTAAATCGTCTGCATAACAGTGAAAAGAAAGGTTGTGCCTGGCTATAATTGACCCAAGTGGTAACATGTACAATGAGAAGAGGAAAGGGCCAAGAATCGATCCTTGTGGGACTCCACAGGAGAGAGGAGCACTGGAAGAGGACAGGTCACCAACCATAACGGAGAAGGTTCTACTGGACATGTAAGACGTAAACCACTTCAATGCAGTGCCGTGGATGCCAACATATTTACTTAGACGTGACAGGAGGCCTGCATAGTCCACCGTGTCAAAGGCTGCTGTGAGATCAAGCAGCACTAAGACAACAGGGCACTTGGCATCCACAGACAGAGCAATATCGTTGTGCACCTTTAACAGTGCATACTCAGTGCTGTGCCGAGACCTAAACCCAGATTGGAACTTCTCAAGAACAGAGTTATTCTCAAGAAAGGACTGTAATTGTATAAAAACAACTTTTTCTAAAACCTTAGAAAGAAAGGACAGATTGGAAACAGGTCTAAAATTTGATAACACTGAGGGGACAAGATTAGGCTTTTTAAGAATGGGCCTGACCACAGCATGTTTAAAGGCAGCTGGGACAGTTCCTAATCTAAGGCAGGAGTTAATAAAAACCAGGAGACTGGGCCCCACAGTATTAAAAACCATTTTCAACACTTTGGCAGGGACAATATCCAATGGGCAATTTGTAGGTTTCAGAGATCTCACTATGTCACAGAGAGAAGAGAGGGTAACCAGTTCAAACTGATCAAACACAGCAGAATGAGTTGGGGCAACAGGCGAATCCTTATTTGTAATCACAATAACACTCTCACTGGTGTCTTTTCTGACAGAATCCACTTTAAGAAAATTCTCACAGGTGGCTATTGATACATCAGTCACAGCAGAAGTGCATGGGTTAACAACAGCGTTAATTGTATCAAATAACACCTTGGGACAATGACTGCTGCTAGAAATAATATTAGAGAGGTACTGAGATTTTGCTTCACGTACGGCTCTCTGATAATCAGTGAGACAGTCCCTTAACATTTCCAGAGACACATGCAGTTTGTCCTTCTTCAGTCTGCGTTCCGCCTGCCTGCAACGTTGCCTGATGGCGCGGGTGGTGTCGTTCAACCAGGGATCCGTTCTTGGCTTGGCAGATTTTTGCCTAAAAGGGGCAATAGAGTCCAGAATCCCAGCACGATGGAGTGGAAGGAGAGAAAATGATTAGGGCAGAGAGGGGAAGCCAAGCCGTTCAAGGGAATAAACTGTGAGTCATTGAAAGCAGCAGTAAATTCATCAGCCGTGGAGGGAGTGATGATACGCCGCTGACGGGATGGAGCAAGAGGTTTGCTGACTGGTTGGGGGGCTATCACTTCGAAAACGATGGGGAGATGATCTGAGATTGCAGTCTCAGAAATCTCTTTAAGGGAAACTGAGAGCCCGAAAGACATAACAAGGTCCAATGTGTGCCCAAGATGGTGTGTTGGTTTATCCACGGATTGAATCAAATTAAAAGTTGCCAACAGGCTTTTGAAGTCAGTGGCAAATTGGTCAGATGTGAATTGGTCAAACGTGAACATTAAAATCCCCACAGATCAGGAGCTTGTCATATTTTGGGAGAATGTCAGCCAGAAACTCAGAGAACTCAAGAATAAAGCCCTTATTATATTTCGGAGAGCGGTAGACAACTGCACACAGCACAGGACTTTCGAACTCCACCACAAACATTTGCAGTTCATGAGGAGTATGTACCTGTGGGAAGAAGCCGACATTTAAAATTTTCATTGAACACAGCAGCAAGTCCCCCCCTCACCCCGACACTCGCGGGGAGCTGAAGAAAGAACAGCTGGGTGGGAGGAGCTCAGAGAACGCGCTGTATTCACCTGGTTTCCGCCAGGTTTCAGTCAACAGGAGGAAATCCAAGGAATGCGAAGTAAAAAAGTCATTTAGGATAAAAGTCTTATTTGCAACCGATCTGGTGTTGATGAGAGCCATGCGAACCAAATGCCGATCCGTCTGTTGGGAGGCCTGTTTAACCGGACGGAGATTCTCCAGCGCGCGGCCCCATCTACGGATCCTCACGGGTCGGCGGCAGGGAGGTGGGTACCGGCCTCTGGTACAGCCGGCAGCAGCCATCGGTAGGAGTAATCCACGAAGCCTCAGATGTCATAGCCAGCGCAATCAGAAGAGACCAAACAGCGGATGGCACGCGTTGTATGTGGTGGACGAAGCCAGGTGAGCTTTCAGCTGGCATATTACTCCACCTCTCTTTCCTCGTCTTCTGTGACGGCTGTTGTATGGTGACAGACCAGGTAGACACCATAGGTAAGACGGTACAGACGCCAGAGCAGGTGGCGGTGGCTTTGTCTGATCGTTAAAGTCATGGATCGGTAGTTTATCCACAGAAACACAGATTTTTAAGAGACTCAGGCGATCATACACCAGTAGTGATAACACTGTTAGATAAAAGCGATAAAAACAGGACAATACACAGAAAAGGTAGCAGCGGTAGACGGCCATCCACACACAATGGCGCCATCTTTACAGAGCTAATATGCTAAATAATAACAAAATAATCTTAAACTTTACGTTTAAACACTAGTTCGTAGGCCTATTGAGTAGGCTACATTGAGTAGGCTACATTTTCCCATTTTTCTTGAACACATTTTCAATAAGAGTCCATCCACCACAGTCTTTAAAAATCCTGGGGGAAACACGTCATGTAACTACCCTACATGCTACTATGTAACTGTACACTATATATTGCCATTTGTCTGAGGAAAGACTCACTCCAATGTATACACTAGAGAGGGAAGAGTAAGTCATTTCAGTATATCCTGTTTTGAGGCATTTTTTAGCTTGAGTTGAAAGGGTATTTCAATAGAAATTTAGAATCTATTTTCTAGTGTCACTGCTGGTGTGGCATAGTGTAAAAACTGAGAGCAATTGATGGTAAATTGCCCACTTAATGAGTTTCAGTTAGCTGAGTCCAATAGATTGATTGTGTTTAGGGGTTGAGCCCACTCTACCTAGCATCAGGCACAGTGAATAAAGACCCGGTTGAACCAAGAAAAGGGAGTCTCTTTGTGGAAGTCCATCGAGGAAGCCCATGAGCTACATCTTTTTTCACAAATCGTAGCTATGTGCCAAATCACAATCAGGGCGTCTGCCCAGAGAAGACACCATGGAGCCCCTGCTCAGCAACCCATCCAACCTGCTCTACCCAACGCTCTCAACCTGCACAGACCTTGAAACGATGGGGGGACTCTGGAACTGCCAGTCTGTCAAGATGGCAGACCTTAGCCTATGCCCTCCCTCCAGACTATCCACTTCCTGGCCCTCACAGAGACCTGGATCACCCCTCACAGAGACCTGGATCACTACCTCAGCTGGCCGGCTGATAACGCCATTGCTAGGAGGATGGAAAGGTTGCTTAGTAAGTCACCACTCTTCTCTGTTTTGGCACTGCAGTGGTGGAACAAGCAAACTACACTACATGCTACTGCCATGTAACTACACTACATGCTACTATGTAACTACACTGCATGCTATGGTACAGTGTGGAAAGAGAGGAATAGTTGAGTGTCATTTACACAGCATCGGTAAGAAACTGTGATTCCAGAGCCTAGTGATTTAGTATACAGGGAGAAAAGAAGAACACTGTTTGGAATGAATACAGCAAGGGAATTGAAATGGAAAGGAAAGGAAATAGACATTTTTAGTTAAAGAATTTGGTTGTATATAATTTGTATAAATATTTTTAAGCTACTCCTATTTCAATTAATCTTCTTAATTAAAATGGTTAGATGTAACCAGCCTGTGGACAGGGGGGCGAAGCAGGTTAGGCCAGCAGAGGTGGGAGGGAGGATAGCAGCAGGAGTGAAAGAGGAGCTGATGTATTTTCTTAGTAAAGTATGTTACAAAGTCATTAGATGTAGTTACATTACATGCTACTATGTAACTACACTACATGCTACTGCCATGTAAATACACTATATGCTATTGTCATGCAGAGGTGTCAAAAGTATTCACATTCGTTACTCAGGTAGAAGTATAGATACTAGACTTTAAAAAGACTTAAAGAAGTTGAAGTATCAACTCAAGCTTTTTACTTATGTAAAAGCGTAAAAGTACTGGTTTCAAAACTACTTAAAGTATAAATTAAAAGTAATGTGAAAAAAATGCCATTAAGGACAAAAGCTTAGGCCAAACATTTTTCTAAACACCATGATGACTATAATGTTATATTAAAATGTTATGTTGAAAAATTTGGGATGCACTAGCATACCTGTTTCAGCCGCATATATGCCCATTGAAAATGAACGGATTTTAGTACTCCTACTAGAAAAAGTTCACTGGAACGCCACTCAAAGTCGGAGTTCCTACTTGTAAACTCGGGCCAAATCCATCTACCGAATGGATGTATAATAGTTCTATTATACATTATTATTAGTGTTGGGCATAGATTAATTTCTTTAATCTAGATTAATCTAACTGTAATCTTGGAATGAATCTAGATTAATCTAGATTAAAATGGCTCATTTGAATTCTGTCGAAGGCATTCATAATATGCGTGTGCTACCTAAATAATGACTAAAAATAAGTCTGCGCGATTGTTGCCGGGGGGGGGGGGGGGGGGATTGTTGACCGGAGGGGGAGAGGTGCGCGATTGTTGACGGGGGGGGGGGGGGGACACCGCGAAATGACACCGCGAATACAGACGTTTATCATCTTTTTTTAAATATATATTTTTTCAGAGGCCCCTGATTGGCCGAGGCCCCGGGCTGAAGCCCAGGTAAGCCCGTGCATTAAGGCGCCACTGCCCAGACCTACGACCGACGGGGGGGGCAGCCCGTTCTCATCCCAACTCGTAATATACCGACGATTTGTCACGCCCCTAGACGTCTGACATTGACGCAAAAGGTACCCTCCCGCGTCTGTGTGAAATGATCTGAGTTCTCATAAACCCGTTCGCGGTGGTAAGAGACGAGCAGAGTCTACAGCGTCCATTCACTCCAATAATAACCCGGTCACGGTGATAGATTACACTAACCCTAACCATAACCCTAACCCTAACCCTTTTTGGAGTGAATTGTTTCACAGTAGACTGCGGACGCTGTAGACTCTGCTCGTCTCTTACCAACGCGAATGGGTTTATGAGAACCCCCAGATCGTTTCACACAGACGCGGGAGGGTACCTTTTGCGTCAGTATCAGACGTCTAGGGGCGTGACAAATCGTCGGTATATTACAAGTTGGGATGAGAATGTGTTGGGGGGGTGGGGGGTCGCCTTGGTGGAAATCCGCTATAGACCCAGCTCCCAACCCAACTTTGAGAATAGATTAACGGCGATATCGTAGCGTCTCACGTTATCGCAGCGCGTTAATGCCAATAACGGCCCACCACTAATTATTATACATGTATAATAATTCTATTATGCATCCATGATCTACCCCAACTTCACGGAGAGTCAGGTGTCTGATGACACGCAACTATGGTCAATCTCGTGCACCTGGAAGCTTGGAGGTCAGAAATCAGAAATTTCAACTGGGAAATCCAACTGTTCTGGAATGCAGCATATGTCATGTACAGGTGTCCAAACCAATAGAGTGTCAGAATGGTAAATGTTTATACTTCTCATCCAATCACATTCACTCTATCCGGATGCCGCGATTTATCTGGATAGGTTTTTGTGTGTGTGTTTTTTTGAACGATGACAAGCCGGAATGAAAACAAGCCGAAATTAAATAGGAGTAACAAGGCTTGTTTTTAAATGTAAGGAGTATAAAGTACATATAATTGCGTGAAAATGTAAGGACTAGAAGTAAAGTCGGCTGAAAACTAAATACTCCTGTAAAGTATAGATACCCAAAATTTCTACTTAAGTAAAGTAACAAAGTATTTGTACTTGTACTCGACACCTCTGTTGTCATGTAACTACACTGCATGCGACTGCCATGTAACTACACTGCATGCTATTGTCATTTAACTACACTACATGCTACTAGGTAACTAAACTATATGCTACTGTCGTAACTGCACTACATGCTACTATGTAACTAACTACATGCTACTGTCATAAGTGACTTTCAGACAGCACCCCTCACTTCAGACAATGTTTGATCAGACCATTATTAAGCAGGCCAGAAACTAAGTGCTTCACTTGAACTACCAGCCCCTGTCCTCAGGCAGACCCTTCAGAGTCCCACAGTGCAGGTTCAACACATTCCTTTTTTTTTTTTAAAGTATCTGCTTTTCAGCCCATCTGCTAAAAAGCATTTCAAATATTTATATAAAGCCACTTAAACATCCATCCATTAACAATATAATTTGTCAAAATTACTTTGTTGTACCAATTGTGCTGAAGAGCATTTAGCATGTGTGCCCTCGCCATGAATGTAAACAATGGTTTCATCACCAGACCGGTATTTTCCTTTAAGGTGCAGGTATTGGGCTTGGTAACATTCTCAACGATACCTACAGGTAGACTTGCAGACATCTGGGGATCCAACACTATGCTATTTTCAGGTGTGTGTGTGTGTGTGTGTGTGTGTGTGAATGCTCCTGCGTGCGCGTGTGTGAGAGAGAATTAGCTGGCTCTAATTTTAGTCAGCAAGGCATTTCGGTGGAACACAAGGCTTGTCCCCTAAGGAAAGCAAACATGTCATCTCTCAGGCAGGTGTCTGAATGAGCCAAGCAGCCATTTGTCACAAAGCACCTCACTGTCATTTGTTTGGTTAATTGTGGTGTTGCAACGAGACTCAGTGCAGCGCCTAGAAAATTAGCTAGGTAACAGCTGTCTTGCTTCTAGTGGTTCATCCCAACCCAACTGACGACAACGGATGCGTGAAGACCAGGGCAGGAAATGTTCCAGTGATTTGTTAGTATTTGGAAACGGATCAAACCATTGCAGTCACAGGTGGGGTGGGAGGTTCAACAGGGGGAGCAGGGCAAACAGAGACTTCCATCGATGAGCAATTAAGCTTCGAGAACAGAGGAGCCCTTCAACAGGCAGACGTACAAGAGACAGCACAGCAGGCTCTCTGACTTTGATCATTCCTCCAAAGTCCAGGTGAGCAGGGACTTTGGAGGAATAGCACAAACATGATTTAATATTCATCCGGTTTAAGATGGGGGAGGAGGGGAATAGCACAACAAACAACGTAGGGGGCCCCCTTCCTTCTGAAAAACTCTTAAGGAAGCTGTGTCAAAGAGAGAAGAGAGAATCGACAAATCGACATTTGATTTTGTCCCATGCTGTTCTTATGGTCTCGGACAAACAGAAGATGGAAAAAAAAATCAGAGGAAAGGCCCTCTGTGTCTGGGGGCCCCTGGGTCATTAGCCTACAACACCCTTCCTTTTGGGGCCACTTTCCTTTTGAAAAACAAAAAAAGATAGATAAAGATATGTGGCCATCAGATGAATTAGTTTTTTCAGAAGGAAGGGCCCTCTACTGTGCAAGAGACTGATACAACTATGGATTCTGGTCTTGATGACACCATCCAAGAGAACAGGAGATGAATGGGTCATCCTCCCTCATCATCATCATCAGATTGTCAGGAAGGGGTGATGCCCTAAGGAGGGGGCAATATTACTTTGATCTCCTATGAAAGCTATGAAGGAGGAGCAAACACCTGGGGCTGGCTAGAAAATATATATGAGAGAGATAATGGCTGCGTTCGAAACTGCATACTAATGTACTATAATAAAGTATGCATTCTGGGATACTTGGCTGTATACTTCAGTGTGAAGGGTCTGCTGGTAATGGCATACTTAATCGTTCATTTAGTAAGCAGTATGCAGTACATACTCATTGAGTATGAGGTAGGCAGTATGTTAGTATGCGATTTTGAACACAGAGAGAGAGAGAGGGAGAGAGAGAATGGGTGTCATTAGGCATGGACGTCCGGAGCTACAGCCCCAGATGTTTTATGAATAGCCCCAGATCTCAAAAGAATGTATTTATTTTAATGTAGTACAAAAAAAAGCCCCAGACCTATTTTTATCTGTCTTTCCGATCATGCAATAAAGTCCTCAAAAATAATATGATATCGTTGATCCAAAACGCAACGTTGGGGTCCTCTGTGTGTCATTCAAGCAGTAGTTCTACTTCACATTACTTGGCACGTGCACATTTTGTGTGAGCACGACAGACAAAGAGAGAGAGCGCAACGGTTACAGGGCTTGTCATTGCACTTTACTGCATGAACTGTATCTGAAAATTGTGTGTGTGTGTGTGTGCACATGCGCCCGTTGTAACTGCCATCGTTAATGCAGCAGAGAAAGATATGCTTTGGACACTAGTACTAAACATGTACCTCGTCACAGTACTACGGATGGCCTTTAAACAAGCCTTGGCCAGTGGCCGCATCTACAAACTACATGGACATGGCTTTTAATGATAAAATCATGAAGTACCAACCCATACGGGCAAAACTAAGCGACCTAGGCTATCAATGCAAGCTAGTCGTGTTGATTTTTGGCAGCTTGGGGCATGTCCACAATCTTGTTTTCAGTGGATTAAGGCTGGCAGGACTCTCCAGCAGAAAAACAAAACAGCTAGCAAAGTTTTGCTCCATATCTGCAGTTCTAGGCAGCCTTGCAGTGTGGCTCAGGCAGTGGCGGATTAAGGTGGTCACGGGCCCCTAGGCTACTGTTTGTTTGGGCCCTCCACATTATTAATCATGCTTTATCAGAAAAAAAACCCGCTTGGAACTTTGGCCACGCTTACACACGTGCGCACACGTTGACTGCTCATTTCCACCGGGGACGTGAGCGTCGCGTTACGGCTGCGTCGCGGTCACCGCTGCTGATCGCTGCCACTCTAGTCAATGAAAGCATTTCCACCGGGCGCGCTGCGGAACGTCTCAGCAGCGTCCCAGGAGCGGCGCGCCGCAGCCGCAACACTATCTTTACGTAGCGTTCTATTTTTGACGCGAGCCGCTGCTGAACTGCGTCAATTTAAACAGAGCAGACCGACCGGACAGGAAGTGAAATAGTAAAAGCCATAGAGCATCCGGTCAATTTTCAAAATAAAAACACCCTCCCGATCGAACACGGCCACAAATCGTTGTCGTTTATAACTGACTTTGTCTATAGCAGTGGTTCTCAACCTTTTTTGAACAAATGCCCCCCTGACCATTCCATGATCCTCGTACCACCCCCCCCCCCCCCCCTTACAAAGAAAACCCCAAAAAACTACAGGGTGCTGGTGCTTTAAGTGTTCTTGTAGTAAACAGTGTGTTAAGACTGGAGGACTTCAACTGACATCGGGTTTTATGATGAGAGAAGCCATTGTTATGCTTTAAAATCCCTGTTTTTATTGGATTGGAGCTGTTTATGTATTTATGCCCCCAACAACTTGATGTGCTGCTGAGCAAATCTGACCATTTTACAGGAAATTAAAGCATTGCCTCCAAATGTTTTTGAGATAGGTCATGTTTGTACATTACTTAACTGGAGAAACTGGTAAACAACATGGAAATGTTATTTTAGTTGTAATGTGATATAACATATTAATTATAATAGGATAGGTTATATAAGATATTAAATAGTCCGCTCGACTTGTAAAAATTAAAAAAACCCTCACAATTTTAACTCTAAAACGCATTAAAGTATTATTAATTGATTAAATATTTCTTTCTTTCGTGACCATGGTATAAGCGGGATAATGCCCTTCGAGGTGTCCATTAACAGAAATTAATGGACGACGCGGAGGCGTGAACCGTCCGACGCGGAGGCGTCGCGTCGGACGGTTGCTTCCGCAAAGTCCATTCATGTCGTCGGGCATTATCCCTTACTTATACTATACTTTATATTTCGGCTGCAAACCACAATTCTTTTTTCGTTCTCCGTAACTTTGAAATATCTCCACACTGCCGACATCGTTGTTTACGTTTACCGCGTCACTGCACGTTCTTTGATTGCGTCAGTAAAACGCGCCGGGTCACTGCACATTGTTTGCTTGCGTCATTAAAACGCGGCGTTAATATTTTATATATAAATTCGGCCTTGTTTTTCACACATTCCACCGAATACCGAATATGGCTTTTTTTGCAATATTTGGACGAATATATTCGGTTACCGAATATTCGGTGCATCCCTATTTGATTGTAATGTTGTGTGTGATTAAACGTGGTTACATTATCGTGCTTGTGTACGTTTTCATTGGTTATTTAAGTTTTAGCCCGCGAAGATGAGGTGACAGCTGTTAAAAGTAGCGTTTGTGTTTCCCGGGTTTCGCTGCTGCTGTGGTGGATTTGTTTAGGGCGTTACTATGGAGACCGTTCCTGCTCGGCTTGTCCGATCGTGAACAGGGAGCAGAGGGGAGATCTCCAGGGGCGACGTCGGGGTTTACTCCCTTTTACCCAGCAGTGGAAGCAGCAGACTCGGGTTCTTGGTCTCAGACAGCAGCTTTATTTTTAGTTGGGAAACCAAGAAAGTTTAAAATGTAGAGTTCAAATGAACTTTGTACAAGTCAAATTGTGGTGCCCCCATTCGTGCCTGAGCGCCCCCATACCAGCCCTCACGCGTCCAGCGCCCCCCAAAATGTTTATAACGCCCCCCAGGGGGCGGTACAGGCCCCCTTGAGAAACCATGGTCTATAGGCTACAGCACAACACATTAGGACATAATAACAATAAACAACACTAAACACAATTAAAGGAGCTATATGTAAGAAATGTACTCAAAGTAATCATAAAATGACCCTAATATGTCACTAGACATTGAGGAATCATGTTAATTTCAAGTATTTATGTCAGACATAATAGTAGTCCAGCCAGAATATTTAATTTCAAACGCAATATTTCTGTACCAGGAAAACTGTTTTGTTTACATTTTGTGTTTTGGTCTGTTGCTCCACCTTCTGCCTAGCGTCCAATCGCGAAGTCAGTACTGTGTCGCCATCCGGGTTGCCAGATCTGCGCTGCAGCCATTTACTGTATAAGGCTGCAGCTACAAATGTTTCGGGTCAGAAATGTCTGACGTTACTAAATGCATTCGTGAACATGTTTACATTGCACTATTAGCCTACCAAATATATTTTAGTTGGGTAATGAAAATGGTCTATGTTTCCACTGGAGAATTATATTTGGCTTATCGCCATTATTCAGTTTTTGCTAGAAAAACATGTTTGAAGCGAATCATTGCGTCGTTGCCTCATGGGCGTTTTCACGAAGTCAGTATCGTTTGCTCAATGACTGTATGTAAGGATTTCACACCATTGAGGGCCATTTACTGCACACCGACTGCAGTGTGGATGATAATAAAACAGCGGTCAGAGCTGGCGTATGTGTCCGTTGGGGGCTGCTCTATTCGGACACATTACTATGAAGCCCCGGTGACGGTGTGGGAGTGCGGATGATAATAAAACAGCGGTCAGAGCTGGCGTGTGTGTCCGACAGGGCTGCTCTATTCGGACACATTACTATGAAGCCCCGGTGATGGTCTGGAAGTGTGGATGATAATAAAACAGCGGTAACATGTGTGTGTGTCCGAGAGGGCTGCTCTATTCGGACACATTACTATGAAGCCCCGGTGACGGTGATGCAGTTGGTCAATATTATCAGGGATCTATGCAAGGCAAGTGTATTTGTATAGCACACTTCATACACAGAGGCAATTCTATGTTCTTTACCTAAATAAAAGCAAAGAACAGTATGTAAAACACTTGTCATGGTTGCTCCTTCTAGTAGACGCAGTGTTGTGTTGAGTAATCCGGGAACGGGGAATCTGGCAACCGCTACTCTGGGGGGGGAGGGGGAGGGAGTACCACGCTGTACAGTATTTACAACGTGGTTGCAATAACAGTTTTGGCCAGAGAGGGAGCAATCCTACATATAGGTCCTTTAAATCAGACAAAAAAGTAAACATGTACTATATAGCCTACCAACTCATGGTAGAAGCACACAAATCTAGGAAAAACGACCAAATCAACAGCAAATCAACTTCTGACAGACAAAGCAACTGCAAGTCAACTTCGGAAAGGCAAAGTAACCTTTTATTTGTTTGTTCTATTTTGACATCCACAAATTATCGCGTGTCTCCTGATTCTCGCGTGGTGTAGTTCTCGTGTGGTCTCTTGTAGTTCTCACGTGATCCCGCGAATCCAGCCGCCTCGCAGAGCTACGCTGCCGTCGCGTCCGGTGGAAATTGACGCAGGGCAGAGGACGCAGCCATTCCGCGGCGCTGCCGTAACGCGACGCTCACGTCCCCGGTGGAATTAATTTTAATTAATTTTTTAAAATGTTTCTAAGGGCCCCAGCGTAGTAAATTAAAAACAATAAAAATAGTCTGGCCAATCCGGGGCCCCTGCACACGTGGGGCCCCTAGGTTACAGCCCAGGCCAGCCTGTGCATTAATCCGCCCTTGGGCGCAGGAGATGTTTTTTGTACCCCTGAATACCATTGAGTGACAAAGCCCTATCTTATCTCTTGAAATATTTGAATCCTGTCTGTTTAATATGATTTGTGTATTCAAATAAAGAATTAAAATGTGTGTGTGTGTGTGTGTGTGTGTGTGAATATATAATGTACAAGAACATGTAATATTCAAATAAACTAATTGTGGCCACATGCAGGAGGCTAATAAATATAAGTCTGTTGATTGGAGATGGCAAGATGGTACAAGCCAAGCAGATGTTACATGCTACCATGACAGTGACTCTCCTGAGTGTGTGTGTTGGTTTATCCTGTGTTCCATGATTGCTCTGCACCACAGCTGTGCAGCCCCACACAGCCCCAGAGTCTAATAAGTCTGACTCGGTTCAGGTGAGGCTGCTAAACCAGCTATCAACCATACACACTCCAGACTAATGTTAACATAAAAAAGTGTAACTGTTTTTCTCTAGTCTGGTACTGTAGCATGTGAAAAAAGTATAGCAGTTGCAAAGTAGTCTGCTCCTACTCAACTACTAATATTTTTAACATCGCAATTCATAATTCATCTGGAAAGTATACAACAGTTTTTGAGGTACACATTTCAATGATTAACATACAGTATGTACTTTGAATGTAATTAAGGTGCCAAAGTGCATAAAAAGCATCAAAATAGAGCTTGTTTATAAAACAATGCACTAAGCCCCAAATGTCCTCAAATCATAAACACCCCTGAGAGAGAGAGAGAGAGAGAGAGAGAGAGAGAGAGAGAGAGAGAGCAACAAAAACAAAGAAGAAAAGTAATAGAACAAATATGAGGGAGAGAGACACAAAAAAGATGTAACTAATACACAGCTGGGGGGTATACTACGAAGCTCGCTGAACATACCCAGGCTTTCTTTGGATAACCTGGAATGACAAATACAAAACTCGCAATCAGAGTTAAACGGTACCACGAAGCTCACTTACGAGTCAATTTGTCAAGCCAGGTTTTCCGCTTTAGTTTCAATGCGCGTTCCCATAAAAAGGACGTAACCCGTTATTCACATTGACTAAATGGATCCGACGGAGTGAACACAGGCTATGTATTTCACTCAGGAGGAGCAAGTAGTGATATGAACTCATACGAGGAGTTAAAGAAGCAAATAATGGCAAGGGGCAATACAGTTGCCCATAATAAGGCTAGGGAGGTGTGCTGGCAAAAAATAGCAGATTCTGTGAATGCGTAAGAATTGTTCGCCATTAATCCCAATAGAGTGCATATGATTGCAAAATGCAAAAGCAACCTCCAACTTGCTTTATTGCGTAATTTGGGGAATTAATTTCAAATACATCCTATAAGAAACGTATTGCATGTGCTGGAAGGTAGCGACGGTGGTGTGGTGGATTAATATGTGAGCTGAACGCCAGCGACCGGGGTTCATATCTTGCCTGTCCATCATCGTGCCTTTTACCCCCATCTAGATTACCAAACTGGATAATTCCATAACATTAATGAATAAGTATTCCATATGACATAAGAAATATAACTTATTAAACTACACTGTAAAAAGTGATTTTGGAGAGTGGTAAATATAACCTATGCAAACCATATAAAATGTACTAGATTATTGCAGTCAGCCAAGGAATTATAAAGAAATGGGTAAATTATACATATGCTACCTATCCTTTAACAGTAACAACCGTTACATAGAAAAATGCGGTGAAATATACCCCAAAGCCGTGAGTCCTGAGTGAGCGGGAAAAGGAATTCTGCGGCTGCCATCTTCCTCTCTCCGGCTGCCATCCGCAGAAGTGAAGGTAGGCCTCTGTGTAATAGCGCAAATGCAAATGGTAATTTATGAAATGATGAGATATTACACTTAACTTGTATTCGGCGTGCGTCTGTGTAACGTCATTACTTGAAACGAAAGTTTGAATCTGTCCATCTGAACCATGGCTGTTAACTGTCGGGACAAATCGCTGCATTGAAAAACAAACAAATGAAGCGAAGCCTGCGAGCTAGTTCAGGCAGGTCAACTCGAGCGGCGCTGCTTTGCACACATGACATGCCTCATTACATAATCACTAACCAGTGTTGGTCATCTTACTTAAAAAAAGTAATTAGTTACAGTTACAAATTACTCCTCCCAAAAAGTAATTGAGTTAGTAATTCAGTTACCTAATTGTAAAAGTAATTAGTTACTCAGCAAAGTAACTGTGGCGTTATTCTTCATGTTCTATACCCTATTACATTCTATAACATCTTTAACGTCAAAGGTGTTTATATTAACTGATTGAAGAATGAAAACACTATATACAGTATTTTAGAACACTTGGTATTTATTTGAACTCAATATATTGCAGCCTGTTAAGCCATAGAGAGAGAGATCTCTATGGCTGTAGTAACGGGGGGGGGGGGGGGTGCGCGCCTCGGATCTACGGCCGACAGGGGGGGGGGGGGGGCGGGGGGGGGGGGGGGGGGGTGTGCGCCCAATAACACACCACGGACCTACGGCCGACGGGGGGGGGGGGGAGGGGGCGCGCGCGATTGTAACACACCACAGACCTACGACCGGACAGGGCTTTGAAAAACCGGACAGTCTGGCCTAAAGCCGGACGAATGGCCACCCTAAGTAACGCGCCACTTCACATGCTCAGTAACGGTAACGGCGTTGCAACGAGGTAAAAAGTAATTAATTAGATTACTCGTTACTGAAAAAAGTAATGCCGTTAGTAACGCCGTTATACTCTAACTGTTAACAGTTATGCCATATGGTTGCTGGATCCCAGACGCGGAAGACAAAGGGTGGGTAGGTGGAACACGGTTTTATTGTGGAATCACAATAGCAAAACAAAAACGCGATGAAGGTTGACGCAGAAGCGGGTAGGCAAGGTAGGTGGATTACTGGAGACTCCAAGGACGAGAACCGCTCCCAGGTGAGAGATTGAGGTCTGGGGAAGAGGGAAGTACACGGTAAGAATCCAACGGGGAAAAAACACGAAAAGGAGCAAAAACAGAATGCGATTAGCAAAGCTTAGGGCGAGACACTAGTACCGTGTGTGATGGAATACTCTGGCGCTGGAGGGACGTTTGCCCCAGCCTTATAAAGGGATCCCAATTGGGAGCAGGTGTGTCCCATGATTGCGAGTTCCAAAGCCACGCCCCGCGCCTGCCCACAACCAAAACCTGTGAGGAAGAAAAGGCCCACCAGGGGCAACACACAACACAGGGGAAAAACACACACACCAAAAAACTCCCCTTGTGCAAACATAAGCAGACTGTGACAGTACCCCCCCCTCAACGGACGCCCCCTGGCGGCCCACCCGGCTTATCTGGATAGCGTCTATGAAAGTCTCTGATAAGGGTAGGATCCAGAATCATCGACCGGGAGACCCACGACCGCTCCTCCGGCCCGTACCCCTCCCAGTCTACTAGGTACTGCACCCCCCTACCCCGTCTACGTACGTCCAACAGTTCCCGGACTGCATAGGCCGGGTGGTCATCGACGAGCCGGGGGGGTGGTGGGGGCTCGGCCGGAGGGTTGAGCGCACTGACCGAAACTGGTTTTAACAGGGAAACATGAAATACGGGGTGAATGTTGAGAGCAGGCGGCAACCTCAGCTTGACAGCACAGGGGTTAATGATGTTAGAAATGATATAGGGACCGATGTATTTAGGGGTGAGCTTGTTACTTTCCGTCCGGAGAGGTAGATCGCGGGACGAGAGCCAAGCGCTCTGTCCCACCTGGTAGTCGGGGGCTGGAGTGCGGTGACGATCCGCTACCTGGCGGTTCCTCTCCGCCGTACGACCCAGCGCCTCCCTGGTGTTCCGCCAGACACGGCGGATGCACCGCAGATGCTCCTCGACGGAGGGAACCGCCACCTCCGTCTCCTGTATGGGAGACAGTGGGGGCTGGAATCCCAGCGCCACAGAAAAAGGAGACAAACCAGTGGCAGAGCAGACCAACGAGTTCCGGGCGTACTCCACCCAAGGAAGGTGGGTGGCCCAGGAGGCAGGATGTTCAGCCGCGACGCACCGCAGCGCTGACCCTAGGTCCTGATTGGCGCGTTCGGTCTGGCCATTCGTCTGAGGGTGATAGCCCGATGACAGGCTGACTGATGCCCCCAACGCCCGACAGAACTCCTTCCATACTCGCGAGGAAAACTGCGGTCCACGGTCGGAGACGATATCCTGGGGGATGCCGTGGAGACGAAAAACGTGTAGCACGAGCAGGTCCGCAGTCTCTAGGGCAGAAGGCAATTTGGGTAGGGGAACAAAGTGCACACACTTCAAAAAACGATCAACAATAGTTAAAATAACGGTATTGCCTTCAGATGGCGGAAGTCCCGTGACGAAGTCCACAGCGATGTGCGACCAGGGTCTGTGAGGAACCGGCAAGGGACGCAGGAGACCAGCCGGAGCGCGATGGGACGACTTGCCACGAGCACAGGCCGCCACGAACTCCTTGACATCGGAGGTCATCGACGGCCACCAGAACCGTTGGCGTAGGAGGAATTGAGTACGGAGAGCCCCCGGATGGCACGCCACTCTGGACTCGTGCCCCCACTGAAGAACAGCCCTGCGTGTTGCCGGTGGGACGAACAGTCGACCAGGAGGACAACCCTCGGGGATGGGTTGGTTCTGCTGGGCCTCCTGGACCTCCTGCTCAATCTCCCACTGAGCGGCCCCGATGACACAGGCGGGAGAGAGAATGCTCCTCTCCACCGACTGTGCCCCAGAGGAATCGAACTGACGAGAGAGAGCGTCAGCCTTCCCGTTCTTTGACCCCGGACGGTAAGTGAGGGTAAACCGGAATCTCCCCAGGAAAAGGGACCAATGTGCCTGACGTGAGTTTAGTCGACGCGCAGACTGAAGGTAGGCCAAGTTTCTATGGTCGGTCCACACAAGGAAAGGATGCTCGGCGCCCTCCAGCCAGTATCTCCACTCCTGGAGAGCCGGGACTACCGCCAACAACTCCCGGTTACCCACATCATAGTTCTCCTCCGCCGGAGACAGACGGCGAGAGAAAAATGAACATGGGTGCAGTTTACCGTCTTGTGCAGATCGTTGAGAGAGTACGGCCCCCACCCCCGTGTTAGATGCGTCCACCTCCACGACAAACTGTAAAGAAGGGTCTGGATGGTTGAGGATCGGGGCGGAGGAAAACAATGTCTTGAGCCGCGTAAAAGCAGAGTCTGCCGCCTCCGACCAACAGAATCCGACGTTGGTAGAGGTTAACTTGGACAGTGGAGCCGCCACTCGACTATAGTCCCTGATGAACCGTCGGTAAAAATTCGCAAACCCTAAAAAACGTTGGAGCTGCTTCCGAGAGATAGGAACCGGCCACTCCGTGACCGCACGCACCTTTTCGGGATCTGCCTGTAGTCGACCCTCCTTAACCACAAAACCCAAAAAGCTAACCGACTTGGTATGAAAGGCACACTTCTCCGCCTTCACAAACAACTTGTTCTCCAGTAAGCGCTGGAGAACCAATCTCACGTGTTGCTCGTGCTCGACTTGGTCTCTGGAAAAAATGAGAATGTCATCCAGGTAGACAAAGACGAAACGATGCAACATGTCCCGGAGGACGTCATTAATGAGGGCTTGAAAAATAGCCGGCGCGTTAGTGAGCCCGAAGGGCATAACCAGATACTCGAAGTGACCGAGAGGAGTGTTGAATGCAGTCTTCCACTCGTCCCCCTCCCGAATACGCACCAAATGATAAGCGTTTCGGAGCTCTAATTTGGAGAACACAGTGGCTTGGTGAAGTGGTGTAAATGCGGAGTCTAGCAGTGGAAGGGGATACTTATTCTTAACGGTGATGTCGTTTATGCCTCGGTAATCCACACACGGACGCAGGGACTTATCCTTCTTTTCCACAAAGAAAAACCCTGAACCCACCGGGGATGAAGAGGGGCGAATAAGACCGTTGGCCAGCGACTCGGAAATGTAGGCCTCCATGGATTCCCTCTTCGGTCGAGATAAATTGTAGAGCTTACTAGAAAGTAGTGAAGCACCGGACAGAAGGTTAATCGCGCAATCGTATGGACGGTGAGGAGGTAGAGACAGTGCTCGATCTTTGCTAAAGACCTCCTGGAGATCATGGTAAACAGAAGGTACATTAGTGAGGTCGACAGGCCTAGCCGAGAGTGAAACGGACGGAAGCTTGCCAGGAGGCATAGCAGAACGAAGACAGTGTGAATGACAAAAGACACTCCAGCTAGCGATGGAGGAGGTTGCCCAATCTATATGCGGATTGTGTAGACGGAGCCACGGCAACCCGAGTACAATAGGCGACGTAGGAGAAGGAAGAACGTAAAGAGATACGTGCTCGTGGTGATTACTGGATAGCTGGAGGTGAACAGGGCGAGTACGGTGAGTGACGCAAGCCAGTAGCCGACCATCCAGAGCAAGCACCTCTCTGGGCGTCGATAATGGTTCCAGAGGCAACTGGACCTTCTCGCAAAACGCAGAGTCAATTAGATTCTCGTCCGCCCCCGAATCAATAAACACCGACAGAGGGATGGGTGGCTGAGAACCCAACAGGTGAGCCTGTACTAGGATCCGAGACGAAGAAGTGGCGGAGCAAACTGTCTGGTTCACCAACGCGCTACTGGACGTTGATGAACCCCCCCTTTCCCCGTAAGCGGGCAGGATACCAACCTATGTCCTCCCTCCCCACAGTACAAACATAAACCATAAACCGTACGACGACGGCGTTCGGCCGCAGATAAACGTGTCCTGCCGACTTGCATGGGTTCCACTCCCGGATCGGAAACGGAGGGGGTATCGAGATGCACCTGTCGGTGAGAGGAACTAGACCGAACCGTGGGCCACGAGGTACCCTCAGACTGCCCCGTGGTGCGGCCTTGCCTCTCCCTGCGCCTCTCTCGGAGTCTATTGTCCAACCGGGTCGCCAAGGAAATAAGCTCCTCTAGTGAACACGTCTCGTCTCGTATAGCGAGTTCGTCCCTTAGCTGGTCCGACAGGCCTCTAAGGAACACACTCCGCAAGGCTGTGTCGTCCCAGCCACTCTCCAACGCGAGGATACGAAAGTTGAGGGCGTACTGGGAGACTGAATCCGCCCCCTGAACTAGAGAAAGTAATCGGCTGCTAGCCTCTTTTCCCTGGACCGGGTGGTCAAACACCCCCCGCATGTTATCAATAAAATCTGAATAAGAACCGACTAGGGTGGGACGGTTTACAGAGATCGCTACCGCCCAATCGGAGGCTTGGCCAGACAACAAGCTCATAACGTACGCCGTCCTAGTTCTATCGCTGGCATACGTTAGGGGTTGCTGACTGAACACTAGATCGCACTGGTGAATAAACTGCCGACATCTACCTAACTCCCCGGAATACCGGAGTGGGGTCGGAATGAAAGGCTCACGGGGCTGGAACAGAGGGGTGAAGGACGCCGCCGCAGGTGGTTCGGGACTTGATGACGCCGGTGGTCCGAGGGATCCGGTGGAAGCAGTGAGGGACGAAACCCAAGCGAACATCTGCTCCAGGCGATTCCCCAGCTGCTCCATGCCGGTGGACAGCGACGTTAACGCCCTGGAGACGTCCTGGAGATCGGCGTCGTGTTGCCCGATTCTTACCCCCTGCGAGGAGAGTGCTAACCAGACCCTCTCTGTCTCCGCGGGATCCATAATGGCAAGAGTATTCTGTTAACAGTTATGCCATATGGTTGCTGGATCCCAGACGCGGAAGACAAAGGGTGGGTAGGTGGAACACGGTTTTATTGTAAAATCACAATAGCAAAACAAAAACGCGATGAAGGTTGACGCAGAAGCGGGTAGGCAAGGTAGGTGGATTGCTGGAGACTCCGAGGACGAGAACCGCTCCCAGGTGAGAGATTGAGGTCTGGGGAAGAGGGTAGTACACGGTAAGAATCCAACGGGGAAAAAACACGAAAAGGAGCAAAAACAGAATGCGATTAGCAAAGCTTAGGGCGAGACACTAGTACCGTGTGTGATGGAATACTCTGGCGCTGGAGGGACATTTGCCCCAGCCTTATAAAGGGATCCCAATTGGGAGCAGGTGTGTCCCATGATTGCGAGTTCCAAAGCCACGCCCCGCGCCTGCCCACAACCAAAACCTGTGAGGAAGAAAAGGCCCACCAGGGGCAACACACAACACAGGGGAAAAACACACACACCAAAAAACTCCCCTTGTGCAAACATAAGCAGACTGTGACACTAACGCCATTATTACCAACACTGTCACTAACCAAGCGCACCCCTTCAATCTGGCGGTCTATTTAAGCTTCAAAATGTCCCAGCTCTTTCTCTGCTTGTCAATGCCGCTGCTGCCTCAGCTCACGTCGCTGCTACAATTATTGCTGCCTTTCTGCGCTGTAAACCCCACCACCACCCCAGCATCCACCTGTAGGCTCCGACTGGGGGGTTAAGGTATTTGCGCATCACTCCCCAAATATATCTGTAAACATATGTGCAGGGAGTGATGAGTTCGGAGCCTAGACGCCAAATCTAATATGTTATTCTGTTTAATAAACATTTTAACGTGAGTTGGCTGACTGAACTGATCCCAATATAAACTTACAACTGCCGTTAAGTAGGGTTTGCAATGAAATGTGTTCGCGGTGTGCTTTTTACAAGATTAGTCAGCATGCATGACCGTGTCTGACCGCTGGTTTTGAGGTTATGAAATCGCGATCTCGATTCACACATACACATGATCTCATTTCTACACACGATTCCGAAGCACTTTATATCACGAGCTGCATAACAAACAAATGCTCCGATTTTCCTCCCAGATTTTTTCAAGCGCCCCCAAACGCAGCACTGCTGCTACCTCCTCCCTCACCCCGGAAGTCCATTGGATGCGTGTCCGTTTTTCTTAGTACATCCAGAGAATTTCTAATATTGACGTAGACCGGCTCTGGTACATCCATGGTCCGTTGCGGAACGGCTGCGATGCGTGTCCACTCCGTGCTCCGCTGTCCGTCAATACGCAGCCGGTGCGGCTCCGCCGGACAGCGAGAATCACAAGGACCCACGAGATCGATATATAGCAGGATGTAGTTTCGATAAAGAGAACCACAAAAACCTCTGACCTGTTGAATTCAGGCCTGCCTCCGCTCATTATGATGTTTTCAAGGTGTAGTGCAGCGACATATGATCCGCTGTAAACACGGTGTATTTTATTTTGGAAGCACACTCATTGAATATCATTGAAACATATCGGCTCCACTGCCGTTCCGGAGTGCAGACGTGCCAGAGAATCGTGATCTCAATTCTAAGCAAAAAAAATCGTGATTCACATTTTCTCCAGAATCGTGCAGCCCTAGTTAGGAGCTAGTCAACGCCAGCTTTTATATTGAATGGGCGGACGTTTAGGCAACCAGATGATGTTGTTTACACTCTGCGTGTGGCTTGTCTCTCCCGTATCACTGGTGATACGCTCGCACGTGTTCTACAAAACATAAAACAACTTCTGAACCGTTTATGATAGAGACAAGCTGTAAAAAGCATCTGAATCGCGGGATTTTCCACTTTCCAAGGGTCATTGAATGGTGCCTCTATGACAAGAAGGGGCCGTATTGGGTGCGTTTTATCACGTGGTACGGGAGCAGACGTCCGCTGACTCACGGAAGTGATTTTAGAATTTATTTTATTTTATATTGGGTATTGTTGGAACATCAGTGCTTAATAAATGTTTTCATAATTTTGTAATAGCTAGATTTATTCAGTGAAGCATGAATATTGCAGTTGCAATGCCTTTATTTTAGTGAGCAAGTACACAGTCTGTTAATAACAGATGACCTTTGTCAAGTAAAACAGACAGACCGCTCTGATCAGAGGTGCACAGAGGAACTATGCAGGATATTTAGCTTATGGTTAATTTCTACCTTCATTAAAGAGCTTCAGACCAATTGTGATGTTAGATAAATGACTTGTAACTTGTTAGTTGTTAGGGATTTTGGAGGCTCCACATCATGGCTTAAAACCAAACCTCCATGATCAGAGCCTTGGTCCCAGTGTCACAGCTCTCGTTTCTGCGGCACAGCGAGTCCGCACCCTGTAAAGCATAATCTCTTGTTTATGAGGTTGTTTATGAGGTTAACATGAAGATAACAACCTCTGAACTATGCATTATCCCTTATGTATTTGTCTTCCCAGGTACATGTCTGATAATTTATTTTGTGTATGTTTTTTTGTTTTGTTTTGTTCTTATTTCTGTTGCAGGCAGAGTGTGTATGTGGACCCTCACTATTTGCCGTCTTCAGTTCCTCTCATCTGTCCTCCACAAGCAGAGACTCACTGACCACTGGGGCTGACACACCCACCCACGCCCCGTGTATCCTACAGGTATCTAAGTTTTCTAAATAAAATAAATCACATTGACCTTAAAGATGTAGTTACCTTAACCAAAGTCCTCAGTTATGGGAAAATTAACTGGAAATGCAAGTTGTGCAACTTCACAACATCAAAAAGATTAGACCTGCTGAAACACAGCAGGCTAATACATGGGCATTTTGGTCGAGTCCACTCCATACCCTGCCTCTATGCAGATTGTCCTTGCACCTTAAAGACATGGGGTGCATTAAGGACACATTTGTCAAGGCATCATTCTCAGTCAACCCAGCCAGGCAACATCCTTTCGTTCACATGCATTGTCTGTAATTCATGCTCTGTTGACAATGAGAGGCAATTTTTTGAACATCTTGGTAGCCATCTAAAAAAGTTTGAAACTGTGCCATGTGTTTTTGAGGGTTGTGATTACAAGACCAACAAATATACAACATTCCACAGCCACAAGAGTAGAAAACACAACCCGCATGCATTGGAAGATTTCAAGACCAATGTTCTTCATCAACACCAAAACAACCCGAACGAAGAAAGTGATTTTGTTGAGGATGAAAACGATTGTGGCTCTGTCCTCATACCTGCAAACTAGTCACCTTTCAGCGAAATTCACTGTTTTCAACTCAAAATAGGTCATTTACGTGAATCGTGTAGATCCGAAGAGTTTTTTTAAGGGGGGGGGGGGGGGGGGGGGGGGGGGTACTGACCGACCAACCAATCAACCAACCACAGACTGTATAATAACCGACTGTATAATGAGCGAGAAACAAGTTTGCTATCTCTTCACAATAAAAAAAAAAAATCTTTGGCCAAATGACTCCACGTTCCACGTTCAGGGCTGATAGCGTTCCGGTACCACGCCGGAATTCCGGCGTACCGACGTGTCTGTGAAAAAAAAAAAAATCAGGTTCGCGTTCGCGTGGTCTGACATCGTCCATCGTAATGGCTGTTAGTTATTACCTAAAAACTTTGCAGGGATTGCTCTGTAAATAAATTGAAAATATAACTAATGGTCCATATAAAGTGCTGTAAGTTAACTAGGGCTGCCCCCTAATTGTCGGCTTAGCCGATCGACGGGGGTTTAGTCGAATACGTTTTCATTAGTCGAGCAAAAAGTAAAACATAAAAATAAGAAGGCATGAGCATCGCAAACCGAATACATCCGTGGTCACAACAAGCCCTGATTTAACTCATCGCTGCAGGCATACTGACCAATACACCTGGGCAGGTAAACACCTGGGCAGGTAGACACCGCTAGACACACGGGACTCATACCGGTGATCGCGGCTTTAGTTCGCCGTGTCTGATCGCTGTAATTTGGAGCGTGAATATCTGTTGAATATCTAATATCTGTCTAACTTTAAAAAACACTTTTGTATTGTTTAAGACGATAGTCGCACATCCCTCGTAACTATGCCGTGAAGGTGAACCCTCCCGGACTCCGCTATTAACATGAACCGCTCCGCCGGAGGAGCCGCACATCCACACGCACCGGACTGCGGTCAAGACAGCCGTCTCTCGGTTTCGCGTGGTCAAGCCAGCCGCTCCATCATTTTCAAGTGTGCCTTTATTGCCGACTTTATGGCAAATACTTTGAGACAACTGGGAAAGTCAGCGCTAGCTTACTGCAGCGTGTGGAAACTTCCGGTTTTCAAAATAAAACGTGGGTATTAAATGTATTAAACGTTTATTTAAAAAATATGAAGAATGTTAAGATTTAATTTTTAAAAAAAAGAAGAAACAAAAAGAAAGTAAGAGTTGTGTCTCACAAAACAAATATGATCCTGCACTGATTTTGAGCCAATAGCTCACATCACCTGGAAGGATTGCTCATATTTACATGATGAAATGTATTGGCAGGGATGGATTACTGAACAGGCCTACCAGGTCCAGGGTCCCAAGAGCTCTGGTGCTCTACACAAAGATGCTACTGTAATATAGGCTTATATTTGGTTTGTTCATCTCATGCCTGAATGTTGTCAATTTATTTCCACAAAATTCACCAGAATCTTTTCAATCTATCATTTAAGGGACTATTTATCCAAATTGTCTTCCAGGGGAGCATACCCCTGGATCCCGCTTGACAATTATGTTGATCAGGGCATATATCTTGGCTTAGGGGCCCGCTTACCTCCCAGAAAAAAAAAAGTTCAGGCTCAGGATTTTTTTCTACTATCACCCCTGCACGTTACACGACCACCAATCGTAATCAAGATAAACCACAGCGCTAGGGTGGCCATTCGTCCGGCTTTAGGCCGGACTGACCGGTTTTTCAAAGCCCTGTCTGGCGTCCGGGGCAGCATCAAGCCGGACGCGTATTTGTCCTCCTTTTTGAGACAACCCCCGCTGGTCATAGGTCCGCCCGCCGGTCATAGGTCCCCCCCCCCTCGTCGGCCGTAGGTCCGAGACTGTTACGATCGCACGCACCCCCCCCCACCGCGACGCCCGTTAACTGACCAGTTTATGGGTTAATAAATGTGCCATTTTTACTATAAGAAAATGTTGTCTTTTCCCTTTATTTTCTTCTGGGAGTACACCAGAATGCTTTATTTACATGTTAAAATAGCAAAATTTGGCTGGGGGGGATGCCCCCAGACCCCGCTACAACGGTTTAGTTTGTCACCTTTTTCAACCCTTATGAGTTTGCAGGTATGGTCCTTGAGGAGGATGAAGACTTACACAAAATTATTACTGAGAGAGTCGGGTTGCTCCTCCTGAAAATGGAGAGCATTTTCAATGTCTCCAATTCATGCATTGACGATCTAGTAGAGGAACTTCATTTCCTTACAGCTACTGCATCTGGCCCTGTCATTAAAGAGATAATTCTGAGCACTTTGAGAAAACATGGCTGTACATTTGAAGACTCAGTGATATCAGAACTGGTCAAGGACCTTTGCCGGCTAAGCCCTGTCTGTGCTGCTTTACAAGTGGATGGGCCTTTAAGCAGTCAGTTCAGGAGAGAGCAATTTAGAAAGGAGCATCTCTCATCGACTGAACCAGTTGAGTACATTCTTGATAGAACAGAGAAAAAAACATTTCAGTATGTACCGATCCTCCCATTATTATCTCAACTTGTGGACAACAGACACATTCAAAACACAATATTACAAAACAAAAGGCCATCTGATGTCTCTTCTGGATACAAATCATTTAATGATGGATCTTTACTGAGAGAAAACAGCTTTTTATGTGAAGATGAACTTAAACTCCCACTCATCCTTTATATAGATGACTTTGAGATATGCAACCCTCTGGGGACATCCCGCAAAAAGCATAAAGTCACAGCTGTGTACTGGGTGTTTGCAGACATACCTGCCACATTGAGATCTACACTGACTTGTCATGTCTGATCTTGCAGAAGCTCACCACTGTGGAGTTAAAAGACAGTGTCCCATCTCAGACCGACTCAGTCACTTTCATGCTACATCAGGTTATCCCCCTGATGCTTTGCATGATTTGCTTGAAGGGATTGTACCTGTGGAAATATCACTCTGTCTTGATGTGTTAATCAGGAAGAAATACATCTCTCTTCAGGAGCTCAACCATTCCATCCGTTGCTTTCCTTACAAATGGAGTGACAAAACAAACTGTCCACAACCTATTGCCCCAATTTTCAAGTCACGAAAAAGTGTAGGAGGTAACGCACATGAAAACTGGTGTTTGTTGAGAATGATACCACACGTGATTGGTGACAAAGTCCCAGAAGATGAGCCTGCTTGGGAGGTTTTGATGACCCTGAAAGATGTTGTTGAGCTTGTCATGGCTCCTCTCCACACAGATGAGACAATAGGATACATGCAAAGTAAGATCTCAGAACACCGTTACAGATATTGTGAAGTGTTCCCAGAGGAGAAAGTGAGACCAAAACATCACTTTCTCGAGCATTACCCTTTGCTTACAACTGTTTACGGGCCACTTGTACATTTCTGGACTATGCGGTTTGAGGCCAAACATCGATTCTTTAAAAGGATTGTGAGGCAGACTGGGTGTTTTAGAAACATTCTCATGACAATGGCAAGAAAACACCAATCGATGATTGCATATCATACCCACAATTGCAACAACCAAAGGCCAGCACTGTCAGTGTCCCATAAGACTCAAGTGGCAGTCGATGTTCTAAAGGACAGCATTAAGGAGTCCTTTGCAAGGAAGTTCCTAGGGGAAGAGTTTGTGAACATGACAAATAAAGCAACCATTTTAGGCACAGACTATAATATTGGCATGATGCTGCCATTTGGCTCAACAGGAGGCCTACCTGACTTTGGAGAAATCCAGCAAATAATCATTGTGCACGAAACTCCTGTCTTTGTTCTGAAGTTGCTTAGTGGCTGGTACTGTGAACACCTGAGGAGTTTCAAAGTAGAGCCAACAGGAGAGACAGAAATCCTTAAACATTCTGAATTGAAAGAAACATACCCCTTAGCTGCATACAATACAGCAGATGGCTGTATGGTGTCCCTTAAACACTTCATTTGCACATCAGAGTAAGTGTAATGGGTTGATTATTTCTGTTATCATATCAAATGTGTGTGCACTTTTCAAGTACAGTTATTGAAAAAAAAAATACTTCACCAAAAACTATTTGACCAGACATCCTGTCTTATTTATTTATTGTAATGTTTATTTAACAGGGACAATACATACAACATTGCCTCTCCTCTCCTCTCTCCCCTCTCCTCTCTTCTCCTCTCCTCTCCTTCTTTCCCCATCTCCCTCTTCTTAAAATAATAATGACAATCAAAGATTATTCGTTCAAACTTCCACTGAACTAAATCTCCATCTATTTCTTTGGCAGAAGAATATTGAAGCAAACCTATGCAAGTAAGCTCTATTAACTATTAATAACATGTCTCTTTTTATTTATTTTCTTTGTCTCTCTCTCTACAGCTGAGGAAACACACACCAAACAACAATGGCGGTCCAGTTAAGAGTCATTTTAGAAGAACACAGCATTCAAAAGTTGACACTTCCAACAGGAATTCCTAATACGGTGGAAGATCTTGTTGCCATAGTTACTGAAACTTTCCAATTGCATGGGGAAGTTGGACTACTATACCAAGACAAAGACTTTGACAATCACTTTTTCAGTGTCACCTCAACTGCTGACTTGTACAACAAGGCCACTGTTAAAGTGATCCTAAAAGAGCCGATCTTCACCCTTGACCTACAACCAGTATATGAATCATCTACATTGAGCTCTCCGAGTTCAGTGAGCACTTATCCTGCAAGTAATACTGAAACAGACATCTGCCCTGCGAATGATGATGCATCCTCACAGGTGTCCGACTGCGCATCATCAAGTTCCAGGGACACCATTATTCTCCCTGATTCATGTCGCCCTGCTGCATGGCCAGTACCATTTCAAGTACCAGAGTTTTCCCGAGACATAGAACTAATCCTCGCAGAGGCAAACAAATCATATCATGCCACTGGAAGACACTTCATGGATGCAAGTGTTAAATCCGCAATAATGCAAGACCTTGCTAAAGTAATTTTTTCTTACACTGCATACCCAACCAGTCAGCAGGTCCCATCAGTGGCTGAGGCCTTAGTTTCCAAGTTTCCTTGTCTTAAGGAGCCGGGATCATTTGCGGGCTTATATGGCTGGCAGCAGCGAATAAAATACAAGATGCACAATTATCGTGCCAAGCTAAGATCTCGAAAATATTCGTACCCAGAAATTGAAATCAACACCTTAAGAAGGAAGCATCCAGCTGACGCAGTGCCATCAAAAAATGTAAAAAAGCCCAAAAGAGCGGAAGTCAACTACCTCCCTCCGCACCCTACTGGCCAAAGCCAAGAGACCCTGGAAAAAGAGAGGCTTGAATTATTGAGTGAAATAACAAAGAAAAACAACGGCACGATAATTGCAGATAAAATGAATAAAACCTTCTCAAGCAGAAGAGTTGAAGTGGTCAGCCTCAGTCCCTCTGTGGGTATGCTTAAAGAAAGATGGCTCAGGTGAGAATGTCTGATAATTTTTCCTTCCCACCAGGAAACATTCATGTGATTACTTTGAGATCTGGTCTGTCATCTAAAATTTCATTTTTTGTCCTTTTACTGACTAGATCAAGGAAGAGTTCAGACGTATCACGACAGTTTCCTTGGAGGAGACATTCATGCTGAAGCTTGATGAGTACACACCAGGGGCCTCATTTATAAAACTCTGCGTGAAACCCTCCGTAGACCATTGCGTACGCCCAAACCTCAGAATGTGCGTACGCACAAAAACATTCCGATTTATAAAACCTTGCTGCGCACACCTGTACGCACTCTTCTCGTTATAAATACCAACGTGCGTCTAATTTGGCATGCGTGCACGAGCGCTCTGCTCCTCCCAAGTCCATCCCTTAATAGTCCTTAAAAGGTCAATGCTAATTAATCACTTAATATTTATAAGTAGGAAGGAGCCTTTTCTGACCAATCATTAGACGGAAAAATGGATGCACCTTTTAAAAAGAAAGCGCGTTTTTCGGATTCGGAGATCGAAGTGCTTCTAAATGAAGTAGACCAACGCAAGTCTATTTTGTGGCTTATTTATCAAGCTCATTATTTAAATGTTTAAGTGATACAGTTGGTCTGGCCGAGGATTGTGATTTGAAAGGGCTGTAGTGTGTTGAACATAATTTTGCTTTAATTCATATTTCATAATGGGTGCTTTTCATAAAATAAATATAATGAATAAATAACTCATATGTGGTGCGCAATGTGCGTTGGGTCCGCAATGAGCTCCGGGGGTTACAGCATCTTCTTCTTTTGGCGTTATTGGCGGTTTGCAAACGCATATAGTGCATTACCGCCACCTTCTTCCTGTGGTCCTCTCCGGAGTTCACTGTTTGAAAAACTTTGCGGGAGCTTTACTCCAGGGTGAAAGGATGCGTAGAACTGCGCACTCTTTTCCGCAAGGTTTTTTTCTATAAATCACGACGTTGGCGGTGAAAGATGTGTACGCACATTTCATCCCTGTTTCCGCAACATTTTCGTGCGCAGAGACCTTTATAAATGAGGCCCCAGGTCTTTTACAGCTTATGCGTGCCAGAGGAGGAGCTGCTGGCTCCAAAATGCGCCCTTTGCTGGACACTGTGATTGACGTATGTTATTTTACTTTTTTCACAAATATGTAATTATTGATATAAGTTAATTTAAAGTGAAATAATTTGTAAACAATTGCTTTGTTTTGCACAAAGTTGAGCTCCTTACCAACTTAACAAACTGCAGTTTAACATCAATCTGTGAAATGTTAAAAAAATGTTTTTGTTTTTAAATAATTTGATCTTAGTGTATGTAAATCACTCACCACTCCACTAACATTTTTTGTTCACTAAATTGTATCTCCCTACAGACACAGAGCATTGAGAAAAAAAGGGATGCAGTTGTCTGCTGCCTCATTGACTACCTTGGTGAAAGACAAGAAGATCTTTTCCATGACTGCCAGGTATGTCATATTGATAACAGATGATTGATTAACTCAAGGGATCCTCATGTCTTCCTCTACTCTCCTCTCTTTTCCTCTCTCCTTTCCTCTCCTCTCTTCTCCTCTCTCCTCTGTCATGGCCGAGGAGGACCCATCAGAGGTATCTATTGTGATTGAGGGAAACAAAGTGATGGAAGGATGTGGAAGCCGAACGAAGGCATGCGTACTGCTTATGGGACTGATATATTCCCTCAACCTCGAGTACCCAAAGCAGTACACGTTTGAAGCTTTTCAAAAACTGTTCTTGGAACTTGATGGGGGAAAACTACAGAAGAAGGTCCACAGCCTCAAAAATAAGCTCATGCAATAGACTTAGCTAGATGGAGTTGTGATGGAGTGTATATTTTCTTCTCTTCCCTCTGCTCCACACACATACCCATCCACACCCACAGATACAGACAGACACACAGACACAGAAATATATGAATATTATGTACAAATGGATAAATATATAAGCTCTCTCAGCCCAGAAACTGAAGAATGTTGGTGTTCATCATTAGCCACAACATTTGAAGCTGTTAGCTTCTAGAGTTCTAAAACGGGTTCATGCACTTTATTTTGTGTTTATTTTGCATTTGTTATATAAATGCACCTGGACTGCAGATTTGGTCAGTCACTCAAAACTAAGAGTTTGGATACAAGAAAATCTTCATGTGATTGGACACCCCTTGGAGCTCTGCTCTGATCTCCTCACTTCTCATTTCATCTTCTCTTCTCTGCGCTAATCTCCTCACTTCTCCTTTCATCTTCTCTTCTCCTCTCTTCTCTTCTCTCCTCACTTCTCTTCTCTGCTCTTTCTTCTCTGGATGTCATAAAACAGGAATATGTTGTACAACAGGTTCATTACTTTTACTTATGTTGTGTGAAGCTGTTGCACTTCTTTTTGATGATTTTATGGATTAAAAACATTGAAATGATGAACCATCTGAAAGTCTTTTTTTGGGGGATACATCTTACCTTCTCTGAATAAGTAATGGTTACTAACTGATATTAATTAACTTTGAATAGTAATTTTCAGGTATTACCTACTAGCAAACAAGAGATAATTTTACCCAATTTCAATGGGTAAGTGACTGTTGAATAGATACATAAATGTGAGGTAGATTTTACCCAATTTCAATGAGTAAGTAGCTGTTGAATAGATACATAAACGTGAGGTAAATTTTACCCAATTTCAATGAGTAAATAGCTATTGAATAGACACATAAATGTGAGGTAAATTTTACCCAATTTATTTAAGAATTTCATAGCTTTTTATTTCAGTTATTTTATACTCAATATATGGAATTGAATCTACCCCAACAAAGTCAATGCAAATTGTTACCTCCGATTTATTGGGTAAATTCTATAGGTTATTTTTACAGTGTACACATAAATGCACTTGACTTGGGAAATGAACCCAGCACGCAGAATCTCAAGACTGACGCGCTACCTCCACTCTGCCACTAATTTACGCAAACAGGTGTTTTCTTTTACCTACAAGTTGATACTTGCTTGCTTGCTCCTTCCTTGACAGTTTGTGTTGGCAAAAAGCTGGGAAACACCACGAACATATTAAGCAGTGTATTTAGGGCAGCTACAACCTTGCGTATTGCAAGGCACACTGTATTTTTGCTTATATTTTCGGCATCACCAACTGTATGCAAATATGGCAAAACATCGCAGTGAAACACAGACACACTGCGCAACAGTAAGCGCACGGCTTCTTTTTGTAGCATTGCCTACATAAGGTCCAACAAGGACAATCAAATAGCGAATACCCTCTGATGAGAAACTGTATCTCTCATAAAGAATATCCTCAGGCAATGCCAAGGGATCGGATCTGTCCCGAAAGACTCTCTGTCTCCAGAGGTCAACTGGAATACCCATAGACATCTTATAGATGTATAAGATGTCTATGGGAATATCCAGTGGTTAAATTGGGCCGGGGCTAGCCGGGGCTCAGCCCCGGCACATAGCCTAAGCCTGCCTGCAGTCAGTTGCGTACTGGAAATGTCACATAAAATTTGATGAAAGTAATGCTTTGGATGAAAGTAATGCTTTTGAAAATATGATATTTCCGACAATAAATGAACGTTGTTTTTCAAATGGAATTTCTATTTGGCTCAGCGGAGCTGAGATGAGAACAATCGGAACATGAGTAGCCTACTATTCTTGTTCAGCTGCTTCTCATTGTCAGTCGACCTCGCACCGCATGCATTCCGAACGCAAGTGCACAACATTGGCTACCAAGAAAAGGCAACCAGAACGACAGAACCTTCATCCAATGAATTTATCCCTTCGAATCAATTGCTAAAATATTAAAGTTGTTTAATAACAAAAAATTAAAAAATATATAATTTCACAGATCAGGGACATTTTCCTACACGTTTGTTCCTAAATAGGGAACTGCTGGCCCTAATATAATGCCATAGAAAATTATGATCATCAGCTTTGCATAATGAAAAAATAAAGAAGTCTATCTAGGTTATATTTTTTGATGAATGTTCCGGACTTCCTGGGAGATCCTTCGTTGCGCTGAAGTTCAAGATTCTAGCTCTACCTTCTAAAAAATCTATGCCCTAATACCTGTTGATGCTAAAACAATGCACAGTATAGGCGCTAAACCTTGCAGTTTTGCACATATCATGTAAGACTCAATTTCTCCATTTCTTTGCACAAAACTCTCCAGAAAGTGCCATTTAATGGTTTATTTTTCAAAATTTTCTCCCGGGGGGGCATACCCCCGGACCCCCCTAGGTAGAGCCCCCGCACATAACAAATCCCAATTTAACCCCTGGGAATATCTACAAATGGTGACGCCATCATAAAAGGAGGGGCTAGGAAGCGGCGCTCAGCTTTAAGAAGCCGATCTAATCGGAAAGGTATGTTTGCCAGCATAAGTTACCATGCTAATATAGCGACGCTAAAAGAGAGCGACTTTCGTATGACAGCTAACCCAGGCTTTGAGTGCAACATACCTCGCTAACCCACTAATCGAGGTTCGTAGTACACCCCCCAGTCTAGCATACAGCTGGCTAAACAACAGTTGGCTAACCAAGTTGGCTAGCATACTGTTTTGTCACTTTTTAAGAATCCAACCCTGAAATCGTGAAGATTCAGTTTGAGTAAGATTCACATTAAATGCACTTCAAAAACACATTACAAGTATTTTTACACCAACAGAGAGGCTTAATGTCTAAAATGAGAATAATGAGTTAAATTCATGTTTTACTAATGCCAGTACAGATAAACGCATGGGCATGCACATGCACATGCGCATGCACGCAAGCACACACACACACACACACTGCCTCTACACTCACACAAAAACACATACCCTGGTTACACTCTGTGCCTCTCCAAAAGCACACACCATTCCTTCCCTCATAATACTTCCTGTGAGCAGGGTGTGTGTGATGATGGCGTTTGGGCTTACCTTGGATGCAAGGGTGGTGTCCACAGTAGAGGAGGTGAAGGTGGTGGATGTCTCGCTCACTGTGGTGCTAGATGGCCGGCCCGGCTCCCCTGCTGGTGGGGGGAGGGACATGGCGAGGACCCCCTGGGGCCTGGAGGAAGACGGAGACAACAGCATGCTGTTAGGCCCACCTGCATTCTACTCCTACCACCTACAATACCAACCACATCACCCTATCACCCATCACCCTACCACCCACATCACCCACCACATCACCTATCACCCACATCACCCATCCCTCTACCACCAACGTCACCCATCACCCTACCACCCACGTTACCCTGCCACCCACATCACCTATCACCCTACCACCCATTTCATCCTACCAAACAAGGAAGTGAGAATGAAAATGCAGTTTCCTTCTGTAAATATTATTAAACCAAAACGATTAAATAAATAACTAAGTAAAATCTGCAGAATGTCACTTTCTCTTTCTCTAACATGAGATGTTACAACTCTTGTAAGTCTCCTGACCGGCCAGCAACAGGAAACATGTATACTGAACAGGAAGTGAGTGGTTTGCTCCATGTAATAAAGACTTATCACACTAGCAGATGATCAACTGAACCCTAACCTGAACGTCAAGAATCTTACCCCAGCTTTCCTTTTCTTTTTACTAATTCAACTCACACGCACACACGTGTGTGTGTGTGTGTGTGTGTGTGTGTGTATGTAAGCGTTAACCCTTTTAAATGGACTTTGTGCACTTTGTGTGTGTATGCATCAAAAGAAACGTGTATACGTATATACACGTTTGTTGCGAGTTAGTTGGTCAGAACCAGAGACGGACTGGGAAGGGCCACATAGGGAGACTTTGATCTTCCTCCAAATATAAAGCGAATTGCTTTCTCTTGCAAAAGACACCGTGTGCTGTATTAGGTTGAGGATTTCAGTTCACATAGCAATACACACACTGAACACATACTAACATGCTGTTAGTATGTGGTATGGACATATACACAAAAACAACCATTTGAACCACAATGTACTGGGCTCTGTTTAACCCCCCCCCCCCCCCCCCCCCCCCACTTAATTCCCTTAAAGGTACAATGTGTAAAATCTAGCGGCATCTAGCCACTAGACACTAGGTGAGGTTGCAGATTACAACCAACTGAATACCCCCCACGACCCTCACCTCTCCCTTTCCAACGACGTAGGAGAAGCTACGGTCGCCAGTACTGGCCAGTAAGTAGAAAGGTGCCAGTAGGTACTACAATAAATACTGTTAACTATAATTTAATACACGGTCCAAATCTCAATGAGTACTCGTGTTGTTTCTTTGTTTAAGTCTGCATAGTTTCACCAATGTACACATATGGAAAGTCACCTGTATACCGTATGTGTGTTACATTCACACTGGAGCTCCACTGGCCACAACGTTTTTTACCAGCTTTTTACTGTTGTAGAGCTAGCAGGTTACACTCCTAAACAGTCGTTTTAATATCCATTCTGAACATTTGGTAACGTGAGACCTATCGGTTTAATTACGCAATCACTCATAGCTGTGATCACGTCTTTAGTTCCCCGCGCCAGATCACTGTAATTCGGAGCGTGTTAAATATCCAATATCATTCTAACTTAAAAAAAACACTTTCAGATGCCATAAACTGCTCTAGAGATGTGTGATTCTTTTAATACACCACCACAGTAGTACTATGTTAGGGATAATCCACGACGAGGTGTGCATGTATCGAAAAATAATGCACAACGCGAGGGCTAAGAACCTGAAAATTTGAATATTTTTCGATACATGCACACCTCAGAGTGGATATCCCGCTTATACCATGGCCATATTCATATTTTAACATTATAAATGTTCCTTTCCAGTTTTGATTTTGGGACATTGTAAAACGCATTGAACGCGGGGTAACTCCGCCCACCCGGGCCAGCTACTAAACGTTGGCGAACAAACCTATTTTAGTCGCAACAACAACATGCATAAGCGAAGGCTTTATTTCTCTAGAACTGTTTGTCTGTTCTGGGCTATAGAATGGTGCAGGGATGACGTATTTTTGTAGGCCAACCCGGAAGTTAGCATTGCCCTGGGTTCCCTCGACAAAAAGCCAATGGGTTTTTTCCATTGGATTTGGGATTATTGCAGAAAATAAGTAGCCTGGCAAGCCAGACCCACATCAGAAAGATGTAAGGTCTGGCTCAGCTCCATTGGCAGTGTGGGCGGGATAAACGGTTGTCTTTCAAGTTCCCTCTGCACGCAATAGGATAGCGCTACAACCAATCAGATCAACGAAGAAGGTGACGTAGTCAGAGCGACGGCTCTGACTACGTAATTAATCAAAACTCAGAATACATATTTATTTTCGAGGAAAGACTTAAGTGCCGTTCTTTGTTTTTTTCTCAAATAAAATGTTAACTTCAAGTCTTGAAGAGTCGCGGCCAAAGCCGAGTCGAAAGACAGCCGTTCGCCAGCAGCAGCAGCCATTGTTTACATAACACGGAACCGTCGCAACTCTGTCGTCATGGTAACCCGGCTTTCGACTCCGCCCCTCACACTGTGATTGGTCTGACATACTTGGTGTTCCCAGCACCAAAAAGCCGACGGAGCCGTGCTAGACCTACCTAGCTGCCAAATAAATGTGCTGCCGCTAGGGGGTGTCTAGAGTTCTAGGCTAGAAAATAAGCTCTGTGGCAAACAAAAGTCTATGATACTCACACGTTTTGTTAAGCAAGATAATCTTCACCAATGAACACTACTTTTATGATTTTTGAAGCGCAAATGCAATCGGCAGAAGTTTTTTAAGACACGTAAAAGCTTCAAAATTCACGAGTGGGGTATTTACTGACATATTTTATGTCGTAGAACAAAACGTGGCAATCTCTTAAGCTTGTGTTAACCACAAACCCTTTTTCAGGCATCTAACCAAAAACCCATTCAAAAAAACCCGTTGACGAGACGAGGGAACCGGAAGTGCCAAAATGCTAACGGATTTCCGGGTTTTAGGACTCATTCCTGCACCACTCTATTGTAGAAACATGGCGGTGCAACATGGTGGCCTCCGTGGAAGGCTCCCCATGTAGATATAAACGGCTCTCTTTAAGCATACGAAAACAATTATTATTTTTATTTACTTATGAATATTATATTCAATTTCTGCCAAGAGATGCCACTTAATTCTACACATTGTACCTTTGAAATGATTTAAACAAATAATAAAGACAAGGCTGTTCTGACATCATATATTGGCCTT
Organism: Merluccius polli; assembly: GCA_030340625.1. Lineage (NCBI taxonomy): Eukaryota > Metazoa > Chordata > Actinopteri > Gadiformes > Merlucciidae > Merluccius > Merluccius polli. Next base: position 222,608 of record JAOPHQ010004855.1, read on the forward strand.
TTCTAGAATAACCATCCAAATACAAAGACAAATATCATAATAACAGATATATATTTAATAGAAATTATTAAGTTCAATATAAAGATGCCATTCAGAAGATAATGAGACATGAAGGAATGTTTTATAACTGAACCCTCCCCCCCACCTTCCCCCACTGAAATCGACACTACTGCTATGGCAACAGACAACAAAAGTGTTGTCGAGCCGCACCCCACAAGTCATCGAATTGCCTGCATACTTCACACACATGAATGCATGCATGCACACACACACACACACACACACACACACACACACACACAAATGACTATGTCTAACCTTTATGACTGAGACTGCCCTGTGGCCAATGACCTCCTTTCATTTCATTATTTATGTGCTCTTATGAAAACAATCCAAGCACCTAATCATAATCATCCCTCCTATGAACTATTACTATTTTTTATTAAGTGATTTAGTAGACACTTCAATCTAAAGCGACTTACAGTGACTTCAGATACAGGTAATTAAGGAGCAGGTAGGGGTTAGACAGTACAGAGACAGGTCATGAAGGAGCAGGTATGGGTTACAAAGTACAGAGACAGGTCATTAAGGAGCAGGTAGGGGTAAGGCAGTACAGAGACAGGTCAGTAAGGAGCGGGTAGGGGTTAGACAGTACAGAGACAGGTCATGAAGGAGCAGGTAGGGGTTAGACAGTACAGAGACCGGTCATTAAGGAGCAGGTAGGGGTTAGACAGTACAGAGACAGGTCATGAAGGAGCAGGGAGGGGTTAGAAGTCTCACTCAAGGATGCCACTACAGTCATTTTTAAAAATATAGTGAGATACTGATACACCCCCGCCCCCTTCCACTCTCTCTTTTAAATGAATACACACACAGGCAGACACTCATTCCCATACACACACATGTACAGTATATTCATGCAGTCGCACAAGAATATGCATATACACACACAGTGACTAGCATCCAATGAAAACTAAAGTTAGCACCATTGTGCACACATTAAAATGGAGAGGGCGTGTGTGCACTGCAGAGTCCTACATGTGAGGCAACATTTTATCGAATACAGACCAAAGCAAACAAAAACCATCAAAGCAAATAGACAACCTCCACTAATCTCCAGTTACGCCATTGAGTTCAAAGCAATGTGCTACCTTGTCATAGGAACACACTGGGATACTGTTTTACTGTTAGTAGAACAGTATCTCACTGTATTAGTTACACACCCTTGCATTTTACATAATAAACAATCATGGACGTAGATCATGCAGGGTTGACAAACGCCAACCCAATATGCAGTATAACTATCCTAGTATTTTAAAGTGATGGACTGTAGGATCTAAAATGTAAAATAACAATAACATATCACAAAGGGATGCATCCACTACCCACCTACTGAATATCTTGTTAGGAAAATATATAGTATATTAATATACATGTCAAAGTCAGTTACTAAACTCTTGGAAAGTCTTGGAAATATTGTAGGGGTGAGGTCTGAGGTCTGACCACCCCCCCCCCCGCCCCCCCACCCCATCACTTTAAATGAGGATTTAAACAGAATCCTAAGAACAGCCTATGTGTTCATCACACTTATCAGCAGCATATGTACTGAGTCATGTTGTGTTTTCTACACTCTGTGTTAAAGTCACTAACCATAATGTGTTGTTAATACTGATGCCATGCATCCCAGGGCATCAACAAACAAACACACCCACACTAACATCTCAGCTCATGTACTACGTGTGTGACTAAGTGCATGAGTGTGTGCAAGGAGGGAGAGAGAGAGAGAGAGCGAGAGCGAGAAAGAGAGAGAGAGAGAGAGAGAGAGAGAGAGAGAGAGAGAGAGAGAGAGAGAGAGAGCGAGCATGGGTGTTGGATGGAGATTAAGATGAAAGAGAAACTGGAGGTGCAGATGCCGGAAAAAAACAGAAATTATATATTTGAGCTTCCTCTTCACATCATTAAAAGGTATTCTGAGCAAAAGCTTTGCAAACTTTCTCAATCAAACTGAATCACAGTGTTTTTAAAGAGCTCTCAGGCAAGGTTAACTCAGGGTGGTTATGCCACTGAAAACACTGTCTTCTTTAAAGTTTGGACTGCCTCTGACTCAGGTGGCATTGACCTCTAAAAACCCAAAGGGTTTTTAGGTTTTTAGAGGTCAGAGATTAAGTGATGCTTCAGAAGAGCCTTGGAGCAAGCACACAGATAAAGTATGGGCTCAATTAAATAATACAAGTATAATAATAAAGGTCCACATAAAACTAGCTCAAAGACGATTGGTTACATTTGAATGAGTTGTAGGTGAATTATGTTAACCACCACAGAGTCCAGGTTTTCAGCTGGTGCGGATTCTTCTAACCATAATGTGTTTACTATAGTAGTGACATAAATGAGATTAAAGTCAGATTCATCCAGAAAGAATGAGTAAAGATTCTAGGGCCGTACCCCACACTGAATGTTCCAAGTTGACTGCGATTAGCCAGTTCGATATGATTATTTGAAAATTCGTGGGAAAAAATAATAAATAAAAATATAAAACATAAAAATAAAAAAAATCTGATTTTTCATGCCACTACAGTAACCCGGTAACGGAAGCAAGTTGAGGTGACAGGCATGTTAAATACAACCAGAGACTCTGATCCAACCATAACATGTATGTAACCATAGTATGTAAAGATATTGGATATTTGACAGATATTCACACTCCTTAAAAAAACTGTATGAAGCTGTCTTATATGTAATGTGCTGTTTGCAATTTTTAATGTATTGTTTTAGTTGCTAATTTTGTTGTTTGTATTGTTTTATTGTTTCCTGCCCAGGGACCACAGATGAAAATATCTAGCCAACTCTGGCCCAACTACAGTGTTGTGCACATTCCCTGTTAAATTAAAAACTAAACTTAACTAACCTAACAATCTAAAGTGGGGAGCGAATGGCACACTCAGCGGTCCAAGTCCCGGTGGGTTTAGCAGGTTTTAACGGCTGGGACCGGGGATCGCCTCTCGTTTTGTCCCACTTTTCAGTCTTCAGTACACCGCTAAACCCACCGGGATTGTTCCATTCAGATCACTTTATTATGGAGTAGGAATATCCAATATCTTTCTAACTCGGTTTGACAAAATCGATACGCGATGGATCAATCAACAGGTCTTTACTTATTATTTTGTTTTGTTGATGTACATTTGTGTGTATACCATAAATTGCATACTAAAAAAGAGTAAGTTAACATGCACAGCTCATCCAGATAGATTCAACATTAAATATGTCTCCCCATGAAGCATTAGTAGGCTACTAGTAGGCTAGTAATAATTATCCTCTTTTCCATGATTAATATGTAATCCAATTCCTGTACCTTATTTCTATACGCTGTTTTATTCGGTTATTATAATGCACAAATAACACAAAAACAGTGATTTTCGACTGAGAGAATTAGAGAATTTAAGGGCTGTCTGGATGACAATTTGACTAGTCAACTTTAAGGGTACATCCCTAAAAGATTCAGTGTTGTGATTTGTCTCAAAGACATATTTGAATAGTTGAGCAGTTAACTAGGTTAACTGCAGTTAACTAGGTTAATGAACTAATAGTTAGTTCATTAATTACATTTGTATAATGTGGTGAGAGGTAGCTCCCAATCTTCGATACTACGGGCAGATGTTGATAGGGTTAAAATAATGTGTGTGGAAGCAGCACAAAAATTAAGAGTTTGGGGTTTCAAAATGTCCTCACACAGAACAGCATTTTTAACCATGGAAGCCCATTTTACCATTGTTTTCCTATGGTACAGTGCGCCTGTGTTGACCTCCTTTCTTGTGATGCACCTCCAATTTTTTTGGGGGGGGGGCATTTTTTAACCACGTATAAAAGTTCGAGTTTGGACGCTGGGCATGGAGCAGCGCCACTCGTCAATGAAAGGGAAAACGTTGCAAAATGTCCAACAGCGATGAGAAGCTGATTTTGACAGTGTAGGGGTAATAGTTAATATTCAAAAATGTCTTGTCGAGTCCATTTTTACCGTTAACATTTTTTAAAGGCACAATATGTAGGCACTCCAAAGGCGCTCAATGCGGTTTACACAAAGCCCTCTGCCAAGGCCATTTTGAAGAGCTTGCGTTTGTTGCGAGGCTCTTGTGTGTGATCGGCCCCTTACAACGCAACAACACTTCCAAGAGAACACCTTTGGACAGGAATAACACAACTACACTGATAAAATAGTAAGGGATGCTTTTAGGGAAAAAAACTAAAAGGTAGACACTGCTGCAACCCATGGAAACAAAGACAGGGCACAAAAAGGCCAGTGTCTAATGGCCAAAGCAGAGAGAGAGAGAGCGAAAGAGGGAGAGAAAAACAGCAAGAGAAAGAGAAAGAGAGAAAAACAGAGGGACAGAGAGAGAGGAAGACAGAGAAAGAATGCGACAGACAGACAGACAGACAGACAGAGACAGAAAACAAGAAAGAATGACAGAAAGAGAGGAAGAGAGAATCACAAATGTTTGTTTTAAGCACAAATAAAGTAGTAGCACTTTTGCTACTCAGCAAACCCACCACCAGTTTTTTTTTAGCCTAACATGAGATTTTTTTAATTTATTTTTTTGATCTAATCTATTGAAGATTCCTGTATAACCTTAAAATTAAGAAAGTGAATCAAAAGAAAAGAAAAGCAGAGCGACATACTGTTCCTGGAGGATAAAATCCAAGTTGTCTTTAGCCACTCGTCCCGTCACTGGATGTCGGAATGTGGTTATCCGCTGGTTGTGGCTGGAAGAAGAAGCAAAGAGGAGGATCAGATGAAATCAGCTCCAAGATCAGCTCAACTGCACAGACCTTGGCCCTCTGTCCAGGCCTCGCCCATTTCCCAGGTGTGTGTTGAATGTGTCGGCTGGCTGTCCCATGTGCTCGTATATCCTCCACCACCACCACCACCACCCTCCACACACACGTTACCCCTGTTGGTCAAAGCCCTCAAACTGTCACTCTCAGCACAAAATGCTGGGGCTTGGTGTCAGGCTGGGCCTCCACTGATCTAAATCTCTGTCAGCCGCCCGTTCAGGAGTGTATTCTCCATGTCAAAGCATTCCGCTGCCCAGCAGGAGGGGGTGGGGGGGGGGGGTGGCTAAGCTAAAGTTAGCATAGCCCCAACTACAAGAGTCATCTTTAGTGTCATCTTTGGAAGTCAGGCAGTAAGTAAGTAAGTAAGTAAGTATAGACTTCATATGTATACATAGAAACCTCAAATGTATAGACTTCATACGTATAGACTTAAAGGGACCTTCCACCGATTTTAATGGTCTCCAAGTTGCCTAACAAAAGAAAAAAATACAAAAAAAGAATACCCAGAAGTCCCACCAAATGGCTTTTTCCTGGGACTTCCAGGTTTTCGAAAAACTACAAGCGCTTTCTAAGTACTCTGATTCTTCCACTCCTGGCAAAATCACCCTGGGCAATTACCTTGGAGTTTGGCTCTGTTAGATTCATTTGCCTTGTTGTTGTTAGCCTGAAGAGTTACAAGTCTTACAAAGTGAAAGGAATGACAGATATTTATTTGAGTCAGAATACTTCGAAGAGGAAATCTTACAGCGGAGACGGCAGCAGGCAAATAAAGTGTGTTCAGAGTCCTGCCGTTTAGCGTCTCTCATTCAAGTAATAAAGTATCGCTGCATGGACAAATGTTGTGCTATGTTTATAAAATGCAGTATTACCATTACTAAACCCCATTTTATTTTGTTTATTCGTGCTCTTTCACTGTGTAATTCAATGCATAAAGTAGCAGTGCTTGTATACATGCAGCACGGAAGTTTGCAAATAGGTTTATGGCGATGTTTATTTATGCAGTATTGCTGTTACGAAACTACCATTTATGCATGTAGTAAATTAGTTTACTCATGCATTATTAGCGAAACCGTATACGGTGTGGCATTTATACAGTGAAGATGAGGGTTACAATGTCTGCGGCAGCTACAGAAGACGGTACAGACCAGTCCATGATACGATACAAACCCACTGGCTGATGTGGAAGCGGGACCTGGCACAATCTTCCTTATTAACTGTTACAGACCATGAATATAATAACACAGACAGGATATATTATAATAACACAGACAGGATTGAAGAATGTCAGCAAATGTGTTTTAAAGCAGAGAAGAAAAGTAAAAAAGAGCTTTAACTCCATGTTGGACTGTTCTCTGGAGGATTTCTTTATGATACATGCGGTGATATGGCAGGCAAATTGATACAAAGCTTGTAGTTTTTTATTCATTACTTTATTATTATTGAAATGCAAATACGGACATGCATATATTTTTATATCATATGTTGGGTCATATGTTGGGCTCCATTACAGCTAACCACTGTTTTACAACACTCAATAGTTACATGTGAAATGCGATGACAGCCGCTTTAGCAACTAGATATCCTGTACAACCAAGCATGGAAAAATGATACGGCATGATGTTATCCACATCATCCACAGGTCGAGAAAGCTTATATTTGCCTCTCAGAATGCTCGCACACCGCCGTGCAATGCACCATGGATGTTGTAGTAAATTGACAATATTATACAACTCACATGTGTAGCAGCTTGGGACACTATGATCACATTATGATTACACTATGAGTTAATAAAAACGTGTCTGTGCCGGTGGAACATCACTAACATACACTAGCCATTTTAATAAATGGTTATATGTTCTGGCTTTTGCAAGCAAAATCTTTATTCTAAATTGGAGGCGGCTGACCTGCTGCCAGAACAGCATGTTCTACCGGACTATAAAACACAATGGAAAAGATGTCGAGGCACTGGCTGTAAAAAGAAAAAGAACACCTCTGCAATAAAAACCTTATACAATTTATTTCAAGTGATTTAATCTTTAATAAATTAATAAATCTTATCTTATTAATCCTCATCTACCTCACTTCCGATGTGGCTGCTGAGGTAGCCTTTGATGAGGTTTGCTTTCTATGAGAATGAGGAGGTATTCCCAAGAGGGATTTTACCACCTCGATACCTCCTCTCATTCTCATAGAAAGCAAACCTCAGTGCCTCGACATCTTTTCCTCACGAACCAACTCTTCGCTCTCAACTGGAACTTAAGAGGGTTGTGTTTCCAATGAGAGCGCTCACACCAGCGCCACCATACAGCCGCACTTTAACTTCCAGCACTGCTCAAAGCCTTGGTTCCGCCTCCATTCACTTTCTATGGAATGCTAGCAATTCCCTGCGCTGAACATGCTGGGATTGCTTGCGGTGCGGAATAAGGCTGCGGTGCGGGCTGACTCTGCTTCTAAATGTGCAAGTTGAATTCAGTGAAATTTATTCAAATGAGCGCGGTGCGAAGCCACGTGACCACCAATCAACAAACAGGACATGGGCGGTGGGCTTGACGTTGACCGTTAACCAGTTGGAGGTGGCATCGCAACCATATATTCTAACATGTTCTGCTGCACTAAATGCACTTTTGGAGATTTCTCAACATTTGAATATTTAGCCATGGTTATTAAAACTCAACAACACATTCTTACAATAACCATATATAGACCTCAAGCACAATCCTAACTTTTTATGTTTACTTTTGAGTTTTCTGAACTATTGTCAATTGTTCTTGTCAAGTGTGATAGAGTAATTTGTGATTTTAACTTGCATGTAAATGACATGAACATGTTCAGACTCAAGTGCAGTGGAATTTATGGACCTTGTAAGATTTTACTCAACATGTAAAGAGCGCCAGTCACAACCGTAGAAATACATTGGACGTTATTTTTACAAAGGGCATTGATGTTAATGTTTCATGTATTTTAGAGGTTCCAGTTTCTGATCACTCCAGTGTCTTTTTAATAAGTGTTCAGAGACTGACGCATACAGTTTTCTTCGTATTGACAGCAACGTTAGGTCTACACTGGCTGAGTGTCTACCTGACATACTAGACTCCTGTAGTACAAATTCTGATTTCCTTAATAATCTTACAGACAATCTAAATCGTGCATTCTCAGCTGCTAGGGCATCATATCTATCTAATTCGATTAACACTAATAAAACTAATCCACGGTTTCTGTTTGACACTGTGGCTAAACTTACACAGAGTACCCCTGCCAATAGCTCTTCATTCACGGCCGACGATTTTATGAACTTCTTTACAAGCAAAGTTGATTCACTTAGAAATAAATTCACTGGTCCACACTCATCTCAGAGTGATGACTTTGATCTCTCTGGTCCTTTGATAGATGCAGGCACTAGTGACGCTGTGGTACGAACATACAATCAGACAAGATTTAAGGAAACCTCTGTCGTTTACAAAAGGCTAAGAGAAGGTAGAGCTCTCTCAACAACATATATCAAAAATAAATGGGAGAAGGAACTAGACACAGAAATTACTACAGAGGAATGGCTCAACATATGTGAAACACAGCAGACAACCACAAACTCGAGGACATGGAGGGAGTTTGGATGGAAAAATGTAACCCGATACTTTATAACACCTAAAATATCGAGAAGACAAAGTGGTTCATCACACTCATGTTGGCGGGTATGTGGGAGCAGAGAGGCAAACCATACTCACATTTTTTGGGAATGTTCAAAAATATTATCGTTTTGGGAAAATGTGCATATTATTCTATGTGATATTCTGGGATATAGAATACCCAAGGAGTGCAAAATTATGTATCTTGGAAATATACATGACTGTATTAATGAAAATGATAGGTACTTAACCAAAATACTGCTTATTACAACAAAAACGGCAATAACAAGGAATTGGTTTAAGGCTGAACCTCCTACCATAGAGCAATGGAAAGGTATTATAAGAGAGGTGTATACCATGGAGAGAATGACCTTCCAACTTAGGCTAAGAGAAAATGTATGTACAAATAAATGGAAGAAATGGATGATCTTAGCCTGGCAAGCCAGACCCACATCAGAAAGATGTAAGGTCTGGCTCAGCTCCATTGGCAGTGTGGGCGGGATAAACGGTTGTCTTTCAAGTTCCCTCTGCACGCAATAGGATAGCGCTACAACCAATCAGAGCAACGAAGAAGGTGACGTAGTCAGAGCGACGGCTCTGACTACGTAATTAATCAAAACTCAGAATACATATTTATTTTCGAGGAAAGACTTCAGTGCCGTTCTTTGTTCTTTTCTCAAATAAAATGTTAACTTCAAGTCTTGAAGAGTCGCGGCCACAGCCGAGTCGAAAGACAGCCGTTCGCCAGCAGCAGCAGCCATTGTTTACCTCTAACACGGAACCGTCGCAACTCTGTCGTCATGGTAGCCCGGCTTTCGACTCCGCCCCTCACGCTGTGATTGGTCGGACATACTTGGTGTTTCCAGCACCAAAAAGCTGACGGAGCCGTGCTAGACCTACCTAGCTGCCAAATAAATTTGCTGCCGCTAGGGGGTGTCTAGAGTTCTAGGCTAGGATGATCTATGACACAGTGAACAATACACATGCACCAACTGGTGTATAATTCATCAGAATATGTGAACGTATATAACCCTCTTTTTGATGACTAATAATAATAATAATCCATTGCATTTATATAGCGCCTTTCAATAACCCAAAGCGCTTTACATAGTGTGTGTGTGTGGGGGGGAGATATGACACCTCATCCGCTACCAGAGTGTAGCACCCACTTGGGTGATGCACGGCAGCCAGTATGCGCCAGAACGCTCACCACACACTGGCACACAGCGGAGAGGTGAGGAATGAAACTGACCAATTAGAGACCAGGGGATGATTAGGTGGCCAAGAGCCGGGTTGGGAATTTGGCCGGGACACCGGGGTTAGCACCCCTACTCTTGCGATGAGTGCCACGGGATCTTTAGTGACCACAGGGAGTCAGGACCTCGGTTTAACGTCTCATCCGAAAGACGGTGCTCTAGACAGGACGGAGTCCCCGTCTCCATCCCGGGGCATTGGGGATCTAACAGAGGCCAGAGGGATGGCCCTCCAACACCACTGCCAGCACCAACTGGTCTCCCATCCAGAGATGGACCAGACCAGTCCCCGCTTAGCTTCCAGAGAAACCAGCAGTGCAAGGCAGGTAGCCATGGTGCTGGCCATGCACCTAGACGCCTGTAACCTTGACAGCCAATTTTTGTTTTATCTGTAAGTTATTTTTACTGTACTATTATTATTTTTATTTAATTTTTAATACATTTATTTTGATTCATTTATTTAATTCAAGCTATTTTATTTGTCACTATTACTTTTACTGTTATTATTTTATTTTCATGGTTCCCCTTCTATGTTCTATGACTAAGACAAAGTCACCTGTTCACATATATTATACTGATTGTATGAACAAACAAAACGTTTAAAAAAAAAAGTTCTGAACAATTACAGGCCAATCTCCAATCTTCCTTTTATGTCAAAACTACTTGAAAGGACTGTTGCTGATCAACTTACTGCCCACTTATCCAACAATAATCTTTTCGATAAATTTCAATCTGGCTTCCGGTCCCGTCATTCAACTGAAACTGCCTTGACCAGAGTAGTCAATGACCTATTAATTACCGTTAATTCGGACTCAACATCATTGCTGCTGCTTCTCGACCTAAGTGCAGCGTTTGATACTGTGGACCACAGCATACTTCTAAGCATTTTGGCATCCAGGGGACGGTGCTTTCATGGTTTCAGTCATATTTATCAAATAGACCTCAATGTGTCATTTACAATAATACAATCTCTGAATTCTCTGAAGTAAAGTTTGGTGTGCCCCAGGGATCGGTCCTTGGCCCTATGCTCTTCTGTATCTATATGCTTCCCCTTGGTGACAGTGTTAAATTTCATTGCTACACTGATGATACACAACTATATGTACCTGTGAAGCCAAATGACATGTCCCAACTCCAACATTTAGAGGCATGTCTATTAGAGATAAATAAATGGATGGGCATAAACTTTCTGCTGTTAAATGCTGATAAGACAGTTATTAGTTGTTAGACCAGCCAAACATGGGCATTTGTTTGAGAATCTGTGTGTTAATATTGATGGCTGTATTATATCTGAATGCTTGGCCATTAAAAACCTTGGAGTGATCTTTGATTCTTGACTGACATTCCAGTCTCATATCAAGGCTATTGCTAAGATAGCATGTTTCCATCTCTGTAATATTGCTAAAATCTGACCTATTTTATCATTACGTGACACTGAAACTCTAATCCATGCATTTGTGTCTTCCAGACTTGATTATTGTAATGTTTTGTTTTCTGGTCTTCCTTATTGTGCCACTAGAGGTCTTCAGCTTGCTCAGAATGCTGCCGCCAAAATCTTGACAAAAACTAGAAAGTACGATTACACCGATTCTGGCCTCTCTTCACTAGCTTCCAGTGCAAGCCGAGCTGATTTTAAAGTCCTTCTTTTAACCTATAAGGCCTTGCATGGACTTGCACCTCGTTATTTATATGAGCTAATTACACCAACATCGCTCCCTCGATGCTGGTCTCCTGGTCATTCTCTCAGTTAACAAAAAATCAGTTGGTTACAGAGCATTCTCCTACCTCATCTCTGGAATGTCCTCCCACTAGATGTTAAAGAAGCACCCTCAGTAGACACTTTTAAATCTAGAGTGAAAACCCACCTCTTTGCATTATACTATAGCCTACAATAAAACATCACCTTTTAAACATCCTTTTAACATTGATGTTTTAAATGTGATTGTTTTATTTTACTACTTATTATATACAAACATCCTTTTTTAATGTTGTTTATATTGTAACTGTTTTATTGTTGTATTATTCTTTTTGTCCTGTGTATTCTGTGTATCAGGACCATCCTGCATGGTGATTTTACACTTTAAATAGAATAAATTGATTGATTGATTGATTGATTGATTGATTGATTGACTAGTCAACACGCCCACAAGTGGACGATTTGTCATGGCGACGCAATGTCTTCCAGATTCATCGTGGTATCGTGTGGTGTTATGGGATGGCTCACGTGCGAGCTGGGGCTTCCGGCATGTTGAAGTTGAATTTTAGTTAACTTAATGCAACTAAGCGCGTAGCATGGCACGCGTTCGGGCATGTGTTTGGATGTGAACGTTGTAAACTCCCACACGATGCCAATCGCATGGCATCGCGCTGCGCCCTCTCTAGTTGCTGTTTGTGGGGCTTTACAACACTGAATTCAACATTGAATTGTTACATAGTGATGCTGGAAAGGAGCACGGTGGCGCAGCGCCACTATTACATTGTATAATTATTATTATTGTTATTATTATTATTTTTTTACTGGCACCGATGTGAGCTATGAAAAAATTACCTCACATCCACATAATAAATGGTTGCAAATGAGACCATTTTGGTCACAGTCTTGAGCCCTGATACATCAAAATATAAAAAAGGTAAAAATCAGATAAAACAAGATGTAGTTTGTTAATCCCGTAGGGGGTATTCGGGTTAAGAGAGGATATTAAAAAATAATGTGAGGAGACGTTTTATTAACGATTGGCACAACTAAACAAAGGTTCTGAGTGACAGTTAGTAAGTGTGTTTGGTATCGATTGAACAAACAGTTTCGGTTTCATCAGTTCAATGTTTGATGTATTGCTGCTTCCAGAGTTGTACTGAGGAGGTACATCCATGTCTCATTGTTCTGACACTAGGTATTCAGTGTCATGGTCCCACGTCAGTCCCCTAGCTAGGTTCTATGTTTTTTGTTGTGTCTGTTTGTGGCTGTCTTGTCTATATGTTGTATGCAGTGGGCGTGCCTGCTGGCTCCGGCTTCCCCTGGGTGCATCAGCCACTTCACTCTCCTACTCTGGTTCCACACACCTGAGCTTCATCAGCAATCAAACCCTGCAGTACATCAACCCCGGTTTTCCACCCACTCATCGCCAGATCGTCAGCTATGCTAACCGATCTCCACGCCTTGCCCCAGCACGCCACCACCGCAGCTGGTCGGTTCGCCTACCAGACCGACTCTCCTACGGATTCCAACGCCACGGAGGTTGATCGGCCCATCGGTGCGCCACTACCTTGCCACGGCTCCACAGCCCACAGCTACCCGCCGACTACCTGGGCTCACCTCCACTACCCCATCCTTAATAAACCTGAGTTTTACCTTGTCCTCTGTCTGCAGCTCTCTGTGTTGTGCGTTTGGGTCCACGGCAATTTATTATGATTATTATTATGATTTCCAGTATTAAAGTGTCCTTGAGTTTGAGAAAGGCAGTATATAAAAAAGTGTATTATTATTATTATTATTATTATTATTATTATTATTATTATTAGGTTAGGGATTAAGTTAAAGTGAGATTAAGATTACATTTGAGTATTTGGGTAAAGATGGTTTTGTTCAGAGGTCAGGGTAAGGATTTAAGCAGTGGCCCCAGCACTAGAACCTAGGGAATCAATGTGTTGGTTCAGGCACTGTAGTTGTTACTCCTCTCAATGCACGACGAGACGCAGGTTTTCTTTAACGGGTTTATTCTTTCAGGCTATCTTCCTCCCAAAACCGTGAAAACTAAAATAAACACAATACACAGTATCAGAATGGCGTCAGCTAAAACGCTAACACAAATCAGACCATTACAAGAATGAATAACGAAAATGACAATAAAACAAACCTCGTTGGCTGCGTGCATGAACTGAGAGTAAAGTAAAGTCCTTGGTGTCTTTAGTAGCTTGTCTTCCGTGGCTGAATAATGTCCGTCTGAAGTTTTCCCGGCCACGTTACGTCTTACGTCACACGCACGCACTTGAGGTTGCATATCAAAATAAAAGTTCGCCCTTAAAACACAGGTAAGTATACAAACAATAACCAAATAAAACCATTATAAAAGTATGAAAACACTTTGCATGAAAACACTTATAAATTAATGCTTGCAACCGTAACAGTAGTCTTTGCTGTAGAAGTACATTAATATGAACAACCGTCCATCTCCTGCAGAGACTTAACAGCCAAGATGGTTATCTTACATAACAACCAAATCATTAAACTCTCTAACATCTCCTGCATGGAAAACCTTTTGAACACGTACTGATGGAAATAGCCCACTTGAGCCTCAGAGATTCAGCCTGTGATAGGCGTGGTGGTGGATACCTGAAGTGGCACGTACAGAAGCTAACACAAAGATGCTGCAGGGCTGAGAGATGGATGCAGTTACCATGGCAATGAGAATTTTTACAGTTACAGTAGTCAGTAGTTACATGAAATTATAAGTACATTAGTTTATATTCATGTTAAAGGTCTCATTGCATCGTTTTTTCGTTAATTTTGCAGTGGTCTTAATGGTGGTATTAATGAATGCCCTGTGAGCCGGTTTTGGTGAAAAAAATGCTCCGGTGCGCCTGTTTCAGGCTGTTCTAGTTTGGAGGAGGAGGTGGGGGGGAAGAACGAGAGGTTTTCGGCTCTTACTCATGAATATTCATGACATTTAAATTACTTGCCTCTGATTGGCTAACAGCACTGTCCGTCACAGTGATGTTAGCCAATCAGAGGCGAGTGATCCCTCTAGTGCGTTATCAACCATAGACATCTTATACATATGTTACTATATACATCCATTAGATACATTCATGATATAAGATGTCTATGTTATCAACACGACAAATCACAACGACGTCACAACCACAATATACGTTCTTCCGGGTGGCAAAAGATGAAGCGTTCTCCGATGGCAGAACTAGTAAACAAACCCCTCCATATCATTTGACAGGGCAGAGCGATTGAGAAAACAGTACATGGCTTGAATGAATGATTTTCTTCTTGCGGGGAGCTACGTGACGTCTCATTAATTCATACGGGTATGGGAAGTCTCATTAATATATTACGACGGAGTATTAGGGCCACATTAAGAATTTTTTTTTCATATTTTACAAGAATAAAGTCGTAAATATTGAATTAATTACGAGAATAAAGTCGTACATATTGAATTCATTACGGCTAAACTATAGGCTACAGGTTAAACATTTATTCTACGGTTGTGCTCACTGAGCAAACCCAGGTTTAAGGCAGCCTACAGGTTAACGTGTGTTACATGTTGTTTAAGAAGTCGGGGTATTGCTGGACTCTTTCGCGTCTATCTCCGGAACGGAAAATGATAGCGACGTAATACTTTTTTTTTAATGAAACCGAGAGATGCAGCATTTAGAACTTACAACTTCAGATCAACAACAATGTTTTTAACAATGTAACACTGTTTACAGCAGCCGGCTGGATCGCTTCAGTGGAAGCCGCTCTCTTCCTGCCACTGGAAGTATCTTGACGCCTATTGTTTACAAACATTCTGAAATGCCGTATACTGTTTTCCTGAGGGCGGTCTCAAGCCAAGGTAGGCGAGGTCGTGAATATTCATACACATTCATACGTCAGAGTGTTAGGCTTTTTCTCACTTCCTTGTTTCTTACTTCCTTGTCCGTCTATGTTCTTACATTGGCTAATGCATGCAATGGCGGTAGAAGAACGTTTTCCACATGCAGAATGCATATGCAACTAGGAGTGACCTATCATATTTCAAAAGGAGCAAGTAAAAACGGTTTACCGGTGAAGTACACCTTTAAGATGAATATTTGCCATTTGATGTACACTTTTATCCAAAGTGTACAATGCTGTGAGTGCATACATTATAAGCATGGGGTGGCCCCAGTGGGAATCAACCCCCTCACCCTTGCAGTGTTGATACCACACCAAACTTTTAGTTTTGCTTTCAAATAAAACAACAGATTTCTGCTGGATGACCATGGCAAGAATTTGTGAATGCAGCATTGATGGAGAATTACTGCTGTTGGAAACTTGACTCATGGCTCTCTGTATGTATATATGGAATTATCTGCCTTCAAATATCTTTATGGTGGGGGTGAATAGGATTAGGGTGAATGAATGTGTGTTTATGTGTAAATGGGTCTGTTGCAGCTGGCCAGGGAAGAGAAACATTAGACCTTGCACTGACATTTCATACACATCTACCAGTTTAGACTGGTATTGCTGCAGGGTTTAGCCAGGGGTGTCAGGGAAGATGTATGTGTGGCCGGTACATATAGAACACACTGGAAATATGACACTCAACATCAGAACCGTGAGAGCGGCATGATATACCTATGGCTACCAGGCGGTCACCAAACAGACATGATCTACCCCTATGGCTAACAGGCAATCACCAGACAGGTATGATCTAGCCCTATGGCTACCAGGCGGTCACCAGACAGACATGATCTACCCCTATGGCTACCCGGCAGTCACCAGACAGACACCAGTTGTTCGCCATGCTAAGTTTTGAGAAAACTCCCACTATACTGCTACTGCAATACAGGATGCTTTATAGATCTCCAAAGATAGAATTATACTAAAGTGGTGTGCAACGTCATGATTGCCACTGACTGTTAACAACTGCCCTAACCAGTTTGTTCTGGTTATATCCATGCTATACCTATGTGTGCCGAAGTTACAATAATTGGCAATAATTCAATATTATCGTTTATCGTCATCAAATATATTGACTTATCATGATACCTACTTTTGTATTTCTACAGCCAGACCATAGACTAGAATGTTTAGAATGGTATTTTCAATTCATAAGCATACTTACCATGATTATTATAATAATAAATGTTTCCATATCGCCCAGCCCTAGTTGTTGACATAAACTACTTCCATTTCATTCATATCTACTATTTAGTAATTTAGCAGGTACTTTTATGGGGTGGTGCTG
Organism: Merluccius polli; assembly: GCA_030340625.1. Taxonomy (NCBI): domain Eukaryota; kingdom Metazoa; phylum Chordata; class Actinopteri; order Gadiformes; family Merlucciidae; genus Merluccius; species Merluccius polli. The sequence goes on from JAOPHQ010004855.1 coordinate 239,249, forward strand.
GCAGGCTGCCCAGGGCTGCTGGGATCTAATATAATCCATGTTCCTCATTTATGAGAGTGACAGCACATTGCAAGGTCATATAAACAGGACGGTGGAGCACACGGTGCCATGTGCACATACACACACACATGCAAACATTTCCCAAATACACACACGCATTACCCACATGTCCACATAGCAAAACACACACATAAAGCAGGCGTGACCTCTAACTCACATTCTCATACACATTACACCTGCTACCCGTCATGTGACCTGGGTGGGTCATGACCTCTTTTCACAAGACTGTTGTTCATCCTCATTTGCCCTTGTGCCCAGGTTGGCCAACAAGGGAAACTCTCTCTCTCTCTCTCTCTCTCTCTCTAGAGCTATATTGAGTGTTAGGGCCCCTATCCTCCAGGGCCAAACTGATTACCTTAAGAGGTCTCCAATGGGCTTTTAGACCAAGACGGAACAAAGAACGTATCTGGAGTGACAGGCTTCTATTTTGAAGTCCACGTGTGTTAAGTCAGCTAGGTGGAAAATTCCATGTTAATAAAGTCAGAGTCCTGTTATTTTACTGCTCATGGGCTAAGCCACAGTTATTTGTTATTCCAATTTATTTGTGCATTATTATTAAATGTAATATTATTTAACTTATTTTATACCGTAGTATGTTTATTTTTATATTTTAGAAAAACACGTTTATAATAATAATAATAATAATAATGATAAACAAAAAATAAAACCCAAAAGGACTTACTTTGTAACATATTGCTGGGGAGGGGGTTTAGTATTTCCAACTCTGCTGTAAAGCCAGGCCACGCTGCATGCACAGGGCCGGAATGCATGCATGGGGCCTGTTTGTCTCTATCTCCCATGACACATGACAGCATGCAGGGTTTGGAAACACGTGCGTGCGAGACAGACAGCTTCAAAACCTGTCTGCTGAGTTGATGTGTTTTGCCCCTCAAAGGTCATGTCTATTTAAAGGATTTCTGCAGATGAAATGTGTTTGAAGTGTGTGTATGTGAGTGTGGAAATGACAGTGAATCTATATGTAAAAGCAAGAGATGAAAGACAGTGAGGAGAGTGTGACTGTGTGTGTGTGTGTGTGTGCATGCGTGTGTGTGTGAGAGAGCGCAACAGAATTAGTACCTTGTGAAAGTAAAGTAAATTAATTGCACCTCAGCACTGAATTAACTCTGTTCTGACCCTACAGCCCCCACAAACACACAGACACACACACACACATACATACACACACACACACCACAACGGTTTGCTAGACTACTGAATAGGCTCACGTGTCACTATGTGCTGTGCACAACACCAGAGCTGACTCTCACTTGCTTCACCACGTGTGCTTTAGAAAACATACAGTTCTGACTACAGTACACACACACACACTTTTGCACGTACTCTCTCCATCTGTCCAGCTCTCCCACGTGTGCATAAGTGTTTTGTGGATGCACACACAACCACGCACATAGACAATTAAACAGCCCACACAGCCAGAACAGAGCCAAGTGTGGTCCCAGCACAGCAACAGGGACAACAGGCAGAGCCCCAATCCTTTCCTTTAGTTTCCCTCTTTAGCAGAGCAGGTCCATTGACTCCACACCATGGATTATTTACAAGCCACTTTGTTTGAACAACTCCCTGATCGCGCTCCAAGCCTCTCTCTCTCTCTCTCTCTCTCTCTCTCTCTCTCTCTCTCTCTCTCTCTCTCTCTCTCTCACACCCATCAGCTACATTAAACTTGACATAGGAATCAAATAGATGAGCAGAAAGAGGGCAATCAGACTACCTCACAACAAGCTGGAACTGAAGCTAGGCTATGCCAGCCCCATGGCTAGAGATAACCATGTGCTGTAGCACCAAGAAGGGCTTGCTGCTATGTGCCACAATTTGTTAAAGATGTGGCTGAATCCCTCCACTGGCTGTGTGGACCCAGGCTGCATCATCCACTGGCTGTTAGATCAGCACAGAGGAGTCTTACTCCTGTTCAGACTGTGTTTTCCTGGACATAAAACACACAGCACTGAAACTGTCTGCTGTCAACTCCAAGACCAAACAAGAGATTTTTGTGTTTGTTTGTTTGTAATTACCTTGTTCCACAAGATTAATGAGCTAAGCTTCATGCTATTGCGTCACCCTCTGAGCATGGCAAAATCAGCACAATCCACAGCCAGTTGACCACCTACCCCGCTCCACGTCCCAAACCTGAGCCCCCCCTAACCACCGGTCAATCCTTCTCCACATTTGCTACCATCATCTCCTCGGACCTTTCCTCCACAGTCTCAACCATGAAATCATCAACCTGCAACCTGGACCCGCTCCCCACCACACTTCTCCCTTAACATTGACGACTCCACCATCACCCCCTCCACCAAAATCCGTAACCTTGGAGTTATCCTGGACCCCACTCTCTCCTTCCTCCCCCATGTCAACCATATTACCAAAACCGCCTTTTTCCACCTCCGAAACATCGCCCGCCTCCGCCCCAACCTGTCAACTACCGCTGCTGAGACACTCATCCATGCTTTCATTACATCCAGGCTCGACTATTGCAATAGTCTTCTCTAGGTCTTGGCTGACCTAGGTGATGACGATCCAAGATGGCGGCGCGCATGGTTGCAGCGGCTTACGGCTCTCCATTTCAGTGCTCTTTTCTTTTCTTTCTCTGTCGTTTTTCTTTACTTTGTGTGCTATCGGTACTGCGAACCTTCAGTACACCCGCCAGACGCTTTTGAGTATCAGGGACCAACACCAGATACCTGTTTCAAGTGACTTTCACCACACGCATAACATCCCAGACGAAATAGCGAGACCGCCGGGCTCTCCGCCGATTGTTGTCAGGTCTAGGAGGCGGCGCAGAGGGAGGAGGGAGAGGAAGCAGAAGCGGGGCTGCAGGTCCGGCATTATGCTAAGGCTAAGAAAACAACCACACAAGCCACCTCTACCGAGCCTGTATCTCTCCAACGCCAGATCCCTGGTGCAAGAAACGGATGATTTGGAATTACAACTCGCCGGAAATCGCTATGTTCGTGACTGCTGTGTCCTGATTATCACCGAAACCTGGCTTCACCCGGACATACCCGATGCTAGCGTGCAGCTAGCAGGCCGCACTCTGCTTTGTTGGGACCGGACTAAGGACTCCGGTAAGAGCAGAGGAGGGGGGCTTTGTATTTATGTGCATGAGAACTGGTGTAACAACGGGACAATTATAGACAGACACTGTTCCCCAGACTTGAGTACATGTCCGTAAGATGCCGGCCTTTTTTTCTGCCGAGAGAGCTAACTGTTGTGATCGTCACGGCTGTGTATATTCCACCCGATGCCAGTGTCAACACAGCGCTCTCTGTCCTGCTGAACACCATAAACGAACAACAGCGGGCCCACCCCGACGGTGTTTACATAATTGCAGGGGACTTTAATAAGGCCAATCTGAAGACTGTATTCCCAAAGTTCTACCAGCATGTCAAGTGTTCTACAAGGGGGAAGAACACTCTGGATCATGTTTACACCAACATCAAGCATGCTTACAGAGCCATACCCCTCCCCCACCTCGGCCAGTCAGACCATCTTTCCCTCATGCTTTCCCCAGCCTTCACCCCCCTCAGACGCAGGGCCAGGCCCACCACAAAGACTGTCACAACCTGGCCTGGAGATGCACACTCCAAACTACAAGACTGCTTCACGCAGACAGACTGGGACTTATTTGTACACCAGGAGTTGGAGACATTCACAGGAACGGTACTGGACTATATCCAGTTCTGCATCGGGAATGTGACTGTGGACAAAAACATCCAGGTTTTCCCAAACCAGAAACCCTGGATGACCTACCAGGTCCGCACACTCCTCAGGGCCCGCGACGCTGCCTTCAGGTCAGGGGACAGAGCTCTGTACAGAGCTGCTCGAGCTGACCTGAAAAAAGGAATAAAAAGAGCTAAGGCGGCCCACAGGTTGCGCATAGAGTCCCATCTGTCCAGCAACAATACACGGGAGGTGTGGCGGGGCATAAAAGACATCACAAACTTCAGAGGCTGTGATGCATCTACAGAAGACCTGAGTGCGCCACTGGCAGAGGAGCTAAACTGCTTCTTTGCTCACTTCGAAACACCTCAGCAACAACACTCGTCTGCCCCAGCCATGCCCCCACCCCTACCTGGCTCCCACACCACCCCACTCACTGTACAGGAGCACGACGTCAGACGGGTGCTCCTGGCAGTGAACCCCAAGAAAGCTGCCGGCCCTGACGGAGTACCTGGCAAGGTGCTCGGAGGGTGCACCTTCGAGCTCGCCCCCACCTTTACCAGGATCTTCAACCTCTCCCTGGCCCAGGCAGTCATCCCGCCGTGCCTAAAATCATCCACAATAATCCCAGTGCCGAAGAAGTCTACCATCACCAGCCTGAACGATTACCGTCCGGTGGCCCTTACTCCGGTAATCATGAAGTGCTTCGAGAGACTGGTCCTTCAGCACATCAAGGACTATCTCCCCCCAGACTTCGACCCTCACCAGTTTGCATATCGTGCGAACAGATCCACAGAAGACGCCATTTCCATAGCTCTCCACTCTGCACTGAACCACCTGGAGCAGCAGAAGAGCTACGTTCGGATGCTCTTTGTGGATTACAGTTCAGCCTTCAACACCATAATCCCGGACAGACTCATCACCAAACTGGACACTCTCGGCCTTCCCCCTCTCACATGTGCCTGGATAAAGGACTTTTTAACAAACCGACCCCAGACTGTGAGACTTGGCCCCCACCTCTCCTCCACCCGCACGCTGAGCATCGGCTCCCCACAGGGCTGTGTGCTGAGCCCCCTACTGTACTGCCTCTACACCCACGACTGCAGTCCGGACCACAACGACAATCTCATCGTCAAGTTCGCAGACGACACTACAGTGGTCGGACTCATCTCTAAGGGTGATGAGACAGCCTACAGAGAGGAGGTCCTGAAGTTGGCAGCCTGGGGTTCAGAGAATAACCTCGCTCTGAACACCAAGAAGACCAGTGAGATCATCATCCACTTCAGGAAGCACAGCACCGACCCAGCCCCCCTTTACATCAACGGCGAGTGTGTGGAGAGGGTCCACACCCTCAGGTTTCTCGGCGTCCTCATCTCCGCCGACATCTCCTGGACAGAGAACATCACGGCAGTCTGCAAGAAGGCTCAGCAGCGGCTGCACTTCCTGAGAGTCCTCAGGAAGTACAACCTAAAATCCAACCTACTGCTGACCTTCTACCGCTCGTCCATCGAGGGCCTGCTGACATACTGCATCACAGTCTGGTACAGCAGCTGCACCGTTGCAGACAGGGCAAGGCTCCACAGAGTTGTGAAGGCAGCACAGAAAATCATTGGCTGCCCTCTCCCCTCCCTGATGGACATTTACCCCTCCCGCTGCCTAAACAGAGCAATAACCATCACCAAGGCTTTGAACTGTTTGAACTGTTGCCCTCAGGGAGGCGCTACAGGTGCATTAAGACCAGAACAAACAGACTCAAAAACAGCTTCTTCCCTAAAGCAATAACCTCTCTGAACTCTCACATGAAGCACTCTTAGTTCAACCACCCCAACCCCCGGACTCATACAACTCATGTGCAATATTACACACCTCAATGGGCTGTATATATATAATATAATAATATATAATGTGCAATATATACATATCTTTACACTGCATATAGTACCGTATTTATTTATTTATTTGCAAATGTACACACTCCTCAGGACTGCACTGCCCACCCTCCCTTTTTTTATCTCTTCATGTCCTGTGTTTATGTGTTTGTATTTCTGTATTTTTGCACTGCTTGGAGATGGCTATTTTAATCTCATCGTACATGTGTACAGTGACAATAAAGGTATTCTATTCTATTCTATTCTACAGCACCACCACCAAAATCCTCAATAAACTCCAATATGTCCAGAACTCAGCTGCATGCCTCCTCACCGGTACCCCGCTCCAGAGAACACATCACACCTGTCCTCTGTGAACTTCATTGGCTTCCATTGGAGTACTGTAACGCAAACCGTAAACTATATCCGAGCAAAAGGTTTAATCACCGACAATTTCAATCTTTTCTGCGGGAAATAAATTCAGAGTTTGCCGACATTCCTTATCATAATGAGGTGCGTTGGCTGAGTCGGGGAAAAGTTCTCAATAGAGTTTTTGAGCTCAGCAAGGAAATCTGTCAGTTCATAGAAAGTAAAGGAAAAGACTCCACAGTTTTGCGGGATGAAAAGTGGAAATGTGAGGTGGCGTTTCTGGCTGACATAACAGCTCATCTCAATGTCTTGAACTTTCAGCTCCAGGGACGTGACCACATGATCACTGACATGTATGATGCAGTGAAGGCATTTCAATGGGAGACACAAATGCACCAGTGCAACTTGCCTCACTTTCCCTGTTGCCAAGTAATGTTGAAGCAAGTCAGCGCAACGGTGTTCCCAAATGCGCACTTTGTTGATAAACTGAGCGCACTGCGCACTGAGTTCACACGGCGCTTTGTTGACTTTGAAGCACAAAAAAATAATTTTGAGCTGCTTCGCAACCCATTTGCCGTTGACGTGGAAACTGCACCTGTACAGATTCAGATGGAGCTGATTGAGCTGCAGTGTAATGGGACACTAAGGCAAAATACGACACTGCAGGGCCCGCACAGTTTATTTGCTCCATTCCTGAAGCAATGCCCCAGCTCCGTCTAGATACGGCTCGAACCTTGTGCATGTTTGGTAGCAGATATCTGTGTGAGAAGCGTTTCTCAGTGATGAAGAATAACAAAACAGCACACAGGAGTCGTCTCACTGATGAACACTTGCAGTCCATCCTGAGAATCTCCACAACACAGGACCTCACACCAAACCTAAACAAACTTGTTGCCAAAAAAAGATGCCAAGCATCCAGCTCTGACAAAATGGCATAAGAGCAAAGAAAACTGAATGTTTTGATTTGTTGTTATTTTAACTTTTGCTGGAAAGCACACATTTTATTTATATTTCCAGGGGTTTTTTTGCATCATGTTCATATTTTGAATTTGTATAATTTTGACTGGAGATATTTTTATGGAGCAAAATCTTTCGAGATATTTAAACTTTAAGTTTTTTTTTTTTTTTTAAATGGCATAAGAAATTTGCATTTTTTGATTTGTTATTTTAACATTTACTTAAAAGTACAATTTTTATTTATTTTTTCAGGGTTTTTCAGGGTTTTTTGCAGCATGTTCATATGTATAACTTGTATAATTTTGATAGGATATATTTTTATGGAGAGCAAAATATATTTATTTAAAGTTTATTTATTCTCGAATAATATTCCTGTCTGTTTTTATTTATATGTATGTTCAAAAAACATTTGGTTTTAGTGTGTTTAATAAATGTTTATCCTGTTCGGCCCGCAACCTAAAGTGTGCTTTGACTTTTGGCCCCCTGTGCAATTGAGTTTGACACCCCTGCTTTAGGGCATCACTGTCTACCCCAGAAGTGTCAAACTCATTTTAGTTCATGGGCGACAATTTACAGATAACAGTGGATCTACAAAGGCACAAAACACTACTTAGTCTTGTGTTTTGGAACTGACCAACAATATTGCATTTTACTTCATTATGATTTTAACTTGAAATTGAACTTGTCGATATCTAGAAAATATTTAAATTTTCCATACATTTCCAGTTCTGTGTAGCAATGCTGGCTTCACCACAGCAACTAACTTTTGTTGTTGATGGTTGGTGATGTGGCTTCCACTTGGAAGCTGTTGAGGAAGAGGTTAAGTTATCTCCTGCCTTACAAACCATTTAAAAATCAAAATGAATGATTTTTTGAAATTTTCAAACTTTGCAAAGTCATCCAGTGGGCCGGATTTGAGCTTTCAGGGATGTACTTCAGGCTGTATGTTTGACACCCCTGGTCTACCCTATCTGAAAGACTTAGTCTGTCTGCAACACTAGTCTGTTAGTTTGTAAAACTAGTCAGTCTGTCCATCTGTATGTAAGACTAGTCTGTCAGTCTGTCTGCAACACTAGTCTGTTAGTCTGTCCATCTGTCTGTAAGACTAGTCTGTTAGTCTGTCCATCCGTCTGTAAGACTAGTCTGCTAGTCTATCCATATGTCTCTAAGACTAGTCTGTTAGTCTGCCCATCTCCAAGACTAGTATGTTAGTCTTCAGGCTTTGTGTCTCAAGACTCAAGATGCAAGACTTGATTGGATTGGATGTATGTTAGTCTCTTGTGTGGCTGGTAGGTCCTTCACTATAAAAGATCAGTAATCAACAACCTGACTGATGAGTACAAACGACAAAACACACATAATGACAGGTACCTTTCTAAACTCATTCATATTTAAATGACTACTTCCTGATCAGGACTGACAGCTATGCTTTCAGTATTTTATCTAAACTGTAATGTTTGACCAATTACAAGGCTTTTACAGCTACGCTGCAGGGTGCATCCAGGTATATACAAAGCTCCCGGAGTAGCAGTCTCGTTCATTTGGCTTTCTCTGTCCATAGCGCCTTCGGTTATTCAGGAGTTTAACAAAAACAAACATTAGCTAAACAGCAGAATGTGCACTGATCACTGGCCCACTTTACCGCCCCCACACACACACACACATTAATAAACAATTAATGTGTAAATTGATGGTAAACCACCGTCTACATCCACTGCTTATTCTATGAGTTAAAAGACAAAGCCCTCAGGGAAACTTGTATAGATAGCACTTTCTCTCAAGCTCTTGCATGAGAGACTGACAAACGTTCAGCAATACAGTGACTCATTTATTTGTGATTATTATTAAAGGTGCTGTAGGCAAGATTTAGACGCTATATTTGAGTGTACTGTTAGAAATACCATAGCCATCTGTCAGCTATTTGCGAGTGAAATGCTCTGTGAAATAACTGTTTCGTTTGACTGTGTGCCTGCCTCAGTATGAGACAATTTAGATTTTAGACTGCTCCCAGCTGATTTCTGACCAATTAGGGCATCTCTTCCCTGATTGGTGAGGGGAATCCATCTTGCCTGTCAATCGCATGAATGCAAATCTACTCAATGGCCAAGAAATTTAGGGAGGGAGGGAGGAGATGGGGTTTTTTGGGTTGTTTTTCATGATCTTGCTCTCTTCTGTTCTCTTTACAACTAGCTAATTTTACCTACAGCACCTTTAATCATTTAAAACCGCAATGAGAATAGAACCAGTGGCGAGCAGTGACTTTTGATGCGAGGCATGCTGATGAGCCCGCCCCCCCCCCCCCCAACAAAGACTATCCGCAAGGCAACGATTTGGCGACAACCCTCTCTTAACATGTATATTAAAGGACAATTCCGGCGCAAAATGAGACCATATGATCATAACACATTTCCACCGAGTTGGACCGTTCTCTGGGTCAGTTTTCATTCTAGTCGAACCAAAGTTCTCGAAAACCGCTAATTATCTTATAACGCTAGCTGTGGGGGCAGCTATTCATGTAAATAAATCGCAATTCTATACCAATAACAAGGCTCAAAATCGCACCACACTTCCACGGTAGCATAATGAGGGTCGCTACATGTAAAACAAAGCATTGAGAACTTTGTAAGTGTACAGACAGTTTATTAAAAAGAAAGTTTAGAAAGCCAGTACCTTCACAAAAACAAGCGGGCGCCATCTTTGGAAAACAGTCACGACCAGTCGAGCGACGAACGCCGTGCAACGTAATGAGCCGGAAGAGGCGTACACGAGATGTCAATGAATCAGAAAGTGTGCAATATAGTAGAAGGTGTGCGAAGTGCGAACAGTGCATGTGCATAGAGAAGAGAAGAAAATGGTTTGTGTTTGTGCTTTTCCCGGCTGCAAGAAGAAAATGAGACGCTACAATCGTCGCTCCAAATGCTACAAACGTAGGATCCTTAGGGTTTTAGTGTTTTTCACAAAATTCAAAATGGTGGAAAATGTTTCCAGGCGGAAGTTATGGGTTGTTGAGGCAAATTTGTTCATCATCAGGAGATACATATGTTTACAAGTTTCCTGACTGTAGGTCAAAGGGGTCAGGAGATATGCTTGTTCAAAGTTAGCATTTGCAGACGGTTGCTATAGCGCCACCATTTGGCCAATATGTGTACATTTTGTTATCTCGCCTTCTTTAGTCACCTTCTACCATTGTGGAAAGTTTCATAAAAAGCGACTGGGCGGTTTTGGCTGAGCAGGTGTTTTTGGCGGAATAAATACAATTTACAGACAGGCCTTATCCCTCCAGTTCACTGGAGCCAGTTGCAGGATCCGTGAGCTGCTCCACCACTGTGAGTGCTGTCTCTCCTGCACATGATGGCCCAAGTCCTGCTCGTCTCATGGGCTCTCCTGCAGTACAGGGTTCTGGCGCTCCATTTCAGGAGGGGGCAGCTGAAGGACCATCCACAGGCTGCTCCACCACTCTGAGTGCTGCTGTCTGTCCTGCACATGATGGCCCAAGTCCTGCTCATCCCACGGCCTCTCCTGGGGTTCAGGGTTCTGGCGCTCCATTTCAGGAAGGGGCAGCTGAAGGACCATCCACATCAGCTGGAAGTCCGGGGTGTTTCAATCCTGTTGCTGTTCGCCCCTTACGCAAAGGCTGGACCCAAAAAAGCCACCGCCAAGGGAAGGAGGAGAACAGCTATACTAACAGACACACTAACAAAACGGGCCTTGGAAGAGGAGAAGAGAAAAGCGAGTTGCACCACACTGTTCCAAGCTCCAGAAGAAAAAGCAAACAACAGCTACCTGGGAGAAGAGAAATGCAGAATGCCATGTTTGTGGGGAGGACTTTGTTTCATCAAAGCCTGGAGAAGTGTGGGTGCAATGTTGGAGCTGTAAAAAGTGGGCCCATGAGGAGTGTTCAGAGGGAAGGAAGATCTACACGTTACAATTGTTGTTAAACCTACTGCAGGCAATGGGGTCCCTGGAAAATTCTGAATCAAATAGCGAATAGAACAATACAAATAATCACGTTTAATGTATTGTTGTATTCTTTTTGTTTATGCACTTGATTCTGTGTGTCAACTTATGATGTAAACACACCTTTTAATGCATCTTTGTATTCTTTAAGCCACTGAGAGGTTTTAGTCTTACCTTGAAAACAAAAAGAGATATTGGATGAAATATTGTTACACTTGGTGTCATGTTATGATGTGAACACACACATTCTAGTGTTTTGTGTTGTTTTAACCACTATGAGAGGTAAATATGAATATTTACGCACTGTTTAATTAATGTATTTTTGTACTGTTTAATGTATGTTTAAATGCTGATAGGAAGTTGAATTTTTTTCATACCATGGTCTTGTATGTCTGTTTTTCAACAGCTTATGCTTGTCAGTAAAACTTGCAAATATAAATGGACTGTGTGGCTATAGCATTGACTTGGGGTGCTGCTACATTTCTGACCGTCCTGGCTCAGTGCCCAATTACGCACGGGCCTCCCTAAAAAGCATGTGCCGTATTGGCCAATACTCTTGTGTTCAGATATCATCGCATTGACAGCTACTTTTTGAGAAGCAGGTCGACTCAGTCGACTGAAGTTCAGCAGCAGGACAGAATCCACAGCCTGCAGGACATCAACACCCCTGTCCCAGAGGAGGAAGACCTAGGCAAGGGAGAGCAACCCGAACCCAACCCATTACGCCCAGCAGCGGAAAAGAAGATCCAGGGGCGAAGGCCATTAATCAAGTGGCCAAAATCCTGCGATAAGACACTGTGGAAGGAGGTCAACACTGATCTCTGCAACATCCTAGAAGGGATCAGAGGCACCACCATGAAGAAATTGGAGAGAATGGGCGATCTAATCTATGCTTATGGCGTGGAATGGTTCGGAGTGGTCGAAGGCAAACAATCTACTCCGTCAATTCCCAGGAAGTCCAGAAGGCAGACAGAAATAGATCGCCTGGTCAAGGAGAGGAGGCAGCTGAAGAAGCAGTGGAGGAAGGCCACAGAGGAGGAGAAGGAGGGCATAAACCTGCTGCAGGGAGAGATCCAGAGCAGGCTTGAGGAGAGCTGAAAACCTACTAAGGAAGCGCAGAAGGAAGGAGCAAACAAGATCACGCTTCTACAAAGATCCCTTCAAATTTGTGAAGAGCATCTTCACAAAGGAGAAGAGCAGAAGTCTCTCAGTGTCAAAGGCCGACTTGGAAGAACATCTGAGAAAGTCCTGCACAGATGACCGAAGCCATGAAGAGCTTATGCTCCCACCCGAAATGCCACCAGTCAATCCACCAGAGCACCAACTATACATCAGCCCACCCAGATGGAGCAAAGTAGACAAGTCTGTGCGTAGAGCAAGGGCTGCATCAGCTCCAGTCCCCAACGGAGCACTACAAAAACGCACCACATGTCCTGTGATTTCTCTGGAAGCTGATGAGGGTCGTGTGGCAAAAGAAGGAGATACCAACGTCCTGGCGGAGAGCCGAGGGATCCTTATTCCCAAGGAAAAGGACTCATCAGAACTGCCAATTCCGCCAGATCAGCCTTCTAAATGTAGAGGGAAAAATCTTCTTCAGCGTAGTCGCTCACAGGCTGGCAGGATACCTGCAAAGAAACAACCTGATTGACATGTCAATACAGAAGGCAGGCATCTCAGGCTTCTCTGGTTGTGTGGAACATGCCAGTGTCATCTGGCACCAGATCCAGGTCGCCAAGGAAGAGGGAACAGATCTTCACGTGGTTTTCCTGGATCTTGCTAACGCCTTTGGCTCAGTCCCTCACAACCTTCTGTGGATAGCCTTCGACTACTTCAAGGTCCCAGCTGCCTTCACAACCCTTGTCAAGGTCTATACCATCACTCACTTGACCTTCCCACAGAGTCTCATTGGTGCCTCATGTATGTTATAGGGATATCAACATCTTGTCCTACACAACAGATCTCAGGACGTTCAAACAGGCCAGGTGCCCTATTTGCCCTGAGCCCCCTTAGCTGGGAGCAGACCTCGTCAGAGGTGACTGTTAATGGGGTTACCATTAGACCCCCTTAGGGAGAGTGTGGAACGGACTGATTCAAGCTCAGCAGAGAAATGATGTGCGTCAAACCTGGCAAAGAAGTGGTTAGCCTCATCATCACATCAGCCCCTTCCTGTGACCTAGCAGTGGTAGGGCCATAACCTGTGATTAGCTTCATGCCATTCCACAAACTTCTGGTGTCACTCTGCTGTAGTTTGCCCTCATTTTTATCTTTGTAATTCCACTTCCCCTGTCTGATAACCTGTTTTAGTTCTTTATGTACTGATTTAATCTCATCCGTGTCACCATTTTTAAAAGCTGATTTATTGTTATTAGTAGCAATCATGATCTCTGTAGTTACCCAAGGCTTATTAGAGAGCCCACTTAATATGACTCAGACTGACGTAGCAGACAGGAGCTGCGTAGCCTTCAACAAATCTTAACGATTTTATCTAATCCCGACCCAACTCCTCCGGCTGGAGTGAGCTACTTTTAAAACTTAAACTCATCCCCGGCAAAATCAAGCATGAGCCGTGGATTAATGACTCTTGGTGTTTACATTGTTGCACTGCTGATACTATCGGTTTGTGCCTGCTGTTGTCCACAACAATGCCAAGACGTAGGCCTATCTACCACCTGCACGGCTGCGTCGGTATCTTTTGGCCATCATATAATTTACTCAGCTTTTAACAAATGTGTAGTCATAACGTCAACAAAATCGATGAGAGCAAGTCGCAGATGGAAGCGATATCACCAATACAAACATTTGTCTGCCTACCTGGCCTTCATGCTACTCCTTGCTGGGGATGTTCACCGCAACCCTGGGCCTACTCGAGTGGATGTATCTTCTCCGGATCAAGAGGCACGAAACATACAAACGAAACTGGTAGGATCTTGCAATATTTTCCATCCGAAGTTGCAGCAAAGACATGACTGTCTTTCTATTCAAACTGTAAATCATGCGAAGATCCTGTGGAATCCTCGAGCTAAACCCACGGGTCTATTAGGAGGGCATCTGAATGTTCGGAGTATCACTTCCAAGACCGATGAAATCGACAAACTCTTATCAGACTCAAATCTGGATTTTTTATGTCTATCCGAAACATGGTTAACGTCAAATTCACCGGAATCTGTGTATGCCATATCAGGATATAATGTTTTTAGGCAAGACAGACAGACTGGAAGAGGCGGCGGCCTGCTACTATATATTAAGGACTGCTTTCGAAGCACTAGATACGAGCTGACTTTGAATGCATTGCTGTATCACTATCGTTGTCAGAAAATATGTCATTCATAATTACCTGCCTATATCGACCACCCTCATCAGATAACACTTTCTATGATGAATTTAAAGCACTCTTATCAAAGTTTGAAAACACCGGGAAGGAACTCATGGTAGTTGATGATTTCAATATTAACTGGTCTAGCAAATCAGATAGGAAAAAACTTAAAGATATCACTGGCAAACATGATCTCTCTCAAATGGTTAATGGCCCAACTAGAATTACACGTTGTTCAAATACACAGATTGATTTGATATTCTGTAACAAACCAGAGAGAATCACTAAATCATACAACTTTGTCACAGGCATCTCAGACCATAATCTAGTGTTGATATGTCGAAAATTAACTAAGAAAAGGTTTCTTTACAAACATGATAATAAAAAGGTGTCCTACAGAATACCAAAGAAGGATATGCCACTGGTTGAGGAACAGTTAAAATTATTAGACTGGACTGACTTCTCATGTGATAATATAGACCTTGATGATAAGTGCACACTTTTCTTAAAAATATTACAGGTGTGAAAGATACATTTATCAAGAAGTGTGTAAATGGACGTAAAAAATCTAATTTACCATGGCTAAATGAGGAATTATGGAGCCTAATGAGGAAAATAGACCATGCACTTAAAACTGCCCTAAAAAGTCAATTGGGCAATGACTATAGGATATTTAAAGGACTGAGAAATAAAGTAGTAAATATGCTCCTATATGTAAATATGCTAAAGCAAACTTTTTCATTGATCTCATCAATCAGGCCAGAGGTAATGGCCAACAAATATGCAGTGTTTCCCCTACCATTCTGTTGGCGGGGCGGCCCGCCCCGCCAACGCGGGGCCCCCGGCCCCCCTTGAAAATGTGGGGGAAAAAAAAAAAAAAAAAGGACGTGAAAAATCTAGGCGCAAAACACCCCCCGCCCCGCCCCCCCTCCCCCCATCGCGTACGAGAGATATGATGCTAAATCAAAAAGCGCGAAGAGTGACAACCGCGCCAAAGAGCATCATTGCTAAGTCGACATGTCAAAGAGGAAGGCCGATGATCCCAAACAGGGATCAATTACATATTTCTTTAAGAAAACACCTGCTACTGCATCAACCGCGGAGAACGATGGTGAGAGGGCGGAACAAGGTGTGGAGAGAGAGGATGGGATGGCAGGTGGAGGGAAGACCGAAAAACACCGCACATCTGGATGGGACCCAGATTGGGGTGCAGACCCCAAGTACAAGGCTTGGCTCTACAAAACGGATTTAGGTGAGTTTCTAATAATAACCTTACAATTAGGGCTGTTACATTAGTTTGCAGCTAGATTAAAAAATTATCCCTATAGTCAGTGTGTGTGCTTTTGACATTGATGTGCGCGCTTTAGGGGTGTAACGATTAACCGATACGTATCGATATTCATTCATAACCTGTAAAATACGACCACATCGATACGTGAAGCCTCGTATCGAAATTGACATGACATTAATCGGTTATTGTTTCGATTTAAAAGTAAGGAATCGGTTCGCATTTGCAAACGTTTCTGACTTGACAGTCCACCCCACCTACGACCGACGGGGGGCAGGTAGACCGCTAGACACCGCTAGACACACGGGACTCATACCGGTGATCGCGGCTTAGTTCCCCGTGTCTGATCGCTGTAATTCGGAGCGTGAATATCGGTTGAATATCTAATATCTTTCTAACTTTAAAAAACACTTTAGTATTTTTTAAGACGATAGTCGCACATCCCTCGTAACTACGCCGTGAAGGTGAACCCTCCCGGACTCCGCTATTAACATGAACCGCTCCGCCGGAGGAGCCGCGCGTCCACGCGCACCGGACACCACAATACAAACACACATGTTTTCCATTTGATTGCTTTTAAATAAAGTTGTGTGCAGTTATACGGTTAAATACTTTTATTAAAAGTGTTCATGTCTCCTTTCTGGTCCAGGACTGCTTGGTCCTTGCCGTTAAACGATACCACTATCGATACTTTTTCTATTAGCTTTTTCTATTATCGATATCAATAAATATTAACGATCCCCATCCCTACATCAAGTTGTTTGTCTTATTGACAACCATTGCAATGATAATTGATAATGTAAAATGTGCACAATTATAAAGTGAATGTGCACAATGAAAATAACTTTCAGAATGCTTTTGATTATTGAACCGCATCGAATCGTATCGAATCGTATCGAATCGAATCGTACCGAATCGTTTGCTATTAACATGTATCTTTTCTTGAATCGTATCGTGACCATGTATCTAGATGCGTATCACAATAAAAGACAACGGGTGTTTTATTTTTGTGAAAATGACCAGAAGTGAGTTACTTACTACGGCTGGCTTGGATAACAGCTGTTATTATTGTTATGTAAGCCAGTTTATATGATCCTTGCAAGATAGCAAATCAGCTGGCCTTGTATTGATGGCTAAATTTTTTAATAGATTATAATATATATATATATATAAATATTTTATATTTTATATTTCAGGAATGTTCTGTAGGATCTGCCGGACTCACAAAAAATCTGTGAAGAGGGGTACCCAGACACGGCCATTCATTGAGGCCC